>CAKNXH010000201.1:85057-123537 GCA_932178445.1 Andricus quercusramuli | reverse complement strand
ATTTTTCAACACCAAATATGAATTTTTCTCTAAATTTAAATTTTCTAGGAAAAAGTTGAATTTTCAAGAAAAAACATTGACTTTTTAACAAAACTGTTGAATTTTTAAACAAATAATAAAACTTACACTAAAAAGATAATTTTCATGAGAATGCAAATGCCGAAAAAGAAATATAGATAAAAAGCAAATGTATTACTCACAAGAATGTTATATCCGGGTTACCGTAAAACTTAATTTTAAGAATTCTCTCATTTTTCCCTGAACAATTTTTGATTTTCCCTGACCATTAATATTCAAAGACAAGAATATTATATTCGTCACATTTTCAACCTAGAATCTTTTACAAGCGCGATAAAAAAATTCAAATAACAATTGAAAAATTTCAAATTTATTCTGCTTGACAGTTATTTAAAGTTATAAAAATTCCCTGACTTTTACAAGATTTTTTTTTCTAAATCCCTGACTTTCCTGACCAAAAAAATTTTTTTTTTTTGCTAGGTTCCTTTTTCACTCATCAGTCCCTAATATACATCTCGTTGTGAATATGAAAGATTACATATATTTCCAAAATAAAAAAGTTCAAAATATTAGGCGGAAGTTCAAAATACCCATTTACTGAACTTTCTTAAGGTACCATATGTTCGACTCAAAGACGCTTCGATTTTGCTAATTATTAAATGAATTACAAACATTTAAAATTTTAAGTAGCTGCCTTTAAAAATTAAAATTATACGTGTTCAGAATCGTGCAATCTTAGAAAGGGTCGACGTACTGTAAATGAAGCTTCCGCAAAGATAACGTTGAGTCAACAAATCGGTTTTTCTCAAATCATTCTTTAAACTGTGATATGAAAATATTTTTGAACGAAAGT
The DNA here is from genome assembly GCA_932178445.1 of Andricus quercusramuli. NCBI lineage: Eukaryota > Metazoa > Arthropoda > Insecta > Hymenoptera > Cynipidae > Andricus > Andricus quercusramuli. The sequence continues at coordinate 122,666 of CAKNXH010000201.1, read as the reverse complement.
TTTTCGAATAGTTCTGATTTTTAAACCGTAGAATTTCAATAGCTTCATTAAATTTTTTTTTCAACTAGAAATCAATTTTTTGAAAATTTAGTATTGTAGAGAATAAGGAAATGAAACTTTTTCCCATTAGAATTTTTTTCGCCAGACGTTTATTTTTGATAATAAAAACGAAATTTTGAAAAACAGTTTCTCCCTGATTTAATTAAGTTTTAAAACTTAAATCGTTCTAACTCGGCGTTCATTAAAAATTTACTGAGATATTCAGATTGAGAAAAAGTACTCGACGTCCGCCCGCGCAAACTGAACTTCGAGAACGCTGCCTGACAGAGCAGTCCTCGCGACGCATTAGCAGCGCGGGCGGACGTCGAGTACTTTTTCTCAATCTGCATATCTCAGTAAATTTTCAACGAATCGGTACGAGATTTTTCAAAAAACTTCATTCAACATTGCTGAACAAATCTCTCACTGGAAGTTGTTTGAAAGTCGAAGTTACCCAGATACTTTTTACCGGCGAAACCAAGAAAACACAATAATGAATTGACCTTATTTTACAATTAAATATTATTAAACAATAAGCGATTCTTAACTTTTCTATGATTTCCCAGGCGTCGCGAGAGTATTTTGAACACTTCCTAGAAATATGAATTCATTTCAATAATATTTGGCTGAGTGAGAACGACTTAAGTTTAAAAACTTAATTAAAGCAGGGAAAATCTTTTTTTCAATATTTCGTTTTTATTATTAAAAATGAACGTTTGGCAAAAAAAATTCGAACAGAAAGGAGTTTCATTTCCTTATTCTCTACAATACTGCATTTTCAAGAAATTAATTTTTCTTATATTTTAATATATTAATAATTATAATAATAAATATTTTAATAACTTTTTTAATAACCCGGTTCATTTTCCAATATTTTCTTCATTTTTATATCAAAATTTTATTTTTAATTTTCAAGATCATGAAAAATGTCAAATCATTTATGTTCATGATTAAACTGAGAAAAATTCCAGATTATTGTTAAATAGCAGTCAAAATGGTATTTCGACAATAAATTAAAAATGACCATTGTTTCATATTTTCATTGTACTATTTACATTTGAATAATAATTTTGTAAACCAGAAATTACCACTACCGGTTAATTTTTGTTAGTTGTATTAAAAATTACCATTTCTCAATATGAATACATCTTAGAAAAACAGAAAAATGTGAAATTGACAAGATATTTAAATAAGTTCATGCTCAAATCATTATGTCAATTTTTCATTGGTTCCAGCATTTTTCTCCCAATATATCTTGATTTGATAACTTTTCAATTCAAAATTCAACTATTTTTTGAAATTTCCATTGTTAATCAATTTTTGTCATTGAAAATTTAACTATTCCATGTTTGATTTAAAATTTATATTGAAAATTCAGCTATTTGGTTGAAAATTTCTGTATTTTTTTGAAACTTTGTTTTTTATGGTAGAATATCTTAACCTTCTTGGTGACTAATTCACTTTTTTTGGAATATTCATTTATTTTGTTAAAAGATGATATTTTTCAGTAAAAAATTAATCTTCTTGATTGACTATTAATTTTTTTGTCTGAAAATTAGATTTTTTACTGAAAATTAATTTTTTTAACTGAAAATTTAACTATTCTCACCTTTAGTCAAAATTCATTTGTTTATTAGAAACTTTCACTATTTTGTTAATAATTCATCTATTTTGTTGAAAATTTTTTTTTTTTTTGTATGAAATCCTTTCTTTCATTTGAAAATTGAAATATTGGGAAATTCATTTTTTTTCGAAGATTTATTATTTTAGTTAAAAAATAATTTATTTACTTAAAAATTTATGCACTTTGCTGAAAACTCGTTTTTTTGCTGGTGAAACTAATTTTTTTTTATGAAAATGAATTTTTTATATTTTCTCACTTGAAAATTCAGCTATTTAGATGAAAATTTCTATATTTTCGAACAAAATAAATTAATATTCAACTGAAATGGTGAATTAACCTGCTTGGTAGAAAATTCCTTTAAAAATTTAAAACTTGGTTGAAAATTCATGTTTTTTAAAAATTAATATTCTTGGTTGAAAATTCGTTCCTGTAATTGAAAATTATTTTTTTTTTATTAAAAATTAATTTTTTAACTGAAAATTGAACTATTATATTTTTCGTCGAAAATTTATATTTCTTGATAGACATTTAATCTTCTGGGTTAAAAATTCAGCTGTTTGGTTGGAAATTCATTTATTTTGTTGAAAATTTATCTTTTGTGTGTTAGAAAATTAATCTTCAAAAATAAGTTTCTTTATTAAAAAATTTGACTATTTTGTTGAAAAATAGTTTTTTTTTTCTTTGAAAATGAATATTTTTACTGAAAATGTGGCTATTTCATTTTTGTTGAAAAATGGATTTTTTAAAGTTGTAAATTCACTTCTCGTTGATTTTTTTGTTGATAGGAAATTCATCTTTTGGATTGAAAAATCCACTATTTGAACAAAATTTCATATTTTTGGTTCAAAATTTATTATTGTAATTGAAAAATAATTTCATCTATTGAAAATTCGATTCTTTCTAGTTGAAGATTAATTTCCTAACTGAAGATAAAACAATTCCATTATCGCTTGAAAATTTATATTTTTAATTGGAAATTAATTAATTTTGCTGAAAACTCGTTTTTTTAAATTTACTTTCCTAACTGCAAATTGAAATATTATATTTTTGGGTTGTAAAATTATCTTTATTAGTTTAAAATTGAATTATTTTGTTGAGAATTTATTTTTTTTGTCGAAAATTGATTTTCTCAACTGAAAATTGAATTCATCTTTTTTTTTTGTTGCAAAATAATTTTTTTGTTAGGAAAAAAAAATATTTTTTTGAAAATTCGTTGTCTTTTTAGTTGAACATTTATTTTTCGGACATTTTAAGTATTCTAATGTTGGTGGAAAATTAATTTTTTTCAATGAAAATTCTTGACATTTGTTGAAAATGAGTCTTCTTTGGTAGAACATTAATATTTTTGGTTGAAAATTCAAATAACTTTTTGGGAAATCATTCATATTTTTGGTTTTAGATTCATCATTTAAGTTAAAAATTCATTTCTTTGGTTGAAATGAAACCAAAAAATACGAATCTTTGTCAAAAGAGTTGAATTTTTGAACAAGTTTGTTCAATCAACAAAGAAAAAGAGTCTCATCCAACATGTTGAGTTTTCAAGTCATGAAGATGAATTTACAGAAAAAAAGTTGAGTTTATAACACACAAAAATGCATTTTTTATCAAAATAGTTGCATTTTTGACCAAAAAAGATGACCCTTCAGAAAAAAGTTTTAACTAAAATTATGCACCCACAATCAAAAAAATACATTTTTGATCAAGTAGTTGAATTTTCAACCCAAAATATGAATTTTCCATCAAATGAATACAAATTTTCAACTAAAGAAGATTAATGTATAAAAAAATTTTAATTTTCGATTTTTCAAAAAACTTGAAAAAGTCTTGTAACAATATTGTAGGGTGTTCGAATAGAAAAATTTTTCTCCTGACGTTTTTTCAAGTCGTGGGTTGTTTGGCTGAAAATGTGAATTTCCGTTTCTTCTTTTGGATTTTGAAAATGCTATAACTCTGACAATTTTTCATTTTATCGAAAAACGGCGTGAGAAGAAATTGTTTGAATTTTCGAGTTCTATGGACAGCCTTATATATAATTTACAAATTCCGAAAAAAATGGTCTTAAAAATTTTCAAAATGCGCTCAAATTTTGAATTTTTATTCAAAATGGCTGGCTAACGGACTTGACCTTTAGTTTGGGAGACTAAGAGAGTATACCAAAGGCTAATCCAATCGGTTCATTCCTTCGAAAGTTATCGTGCTCACAGACAGACATACAGCCAGACATACAGACAGACACATTCGTAAAAACCTGTTTTTTGGGTTCAGGGGGTCTTAAAAGGTGGGAATTTGATAAAAGCTGAGGGTTGGTTAAATTTTACACGAATCTAATACCTTCTCTAGATGAGAATGTAAGAATAAAAAAGTTCAAAGTTAAATTGGAAAAATACGCTTTTAAGAAAATAAAATGAATTTTCAACAAAATAGATCCATTTTTAACCAAATAGATGAATTTTCAACCAAAAAAATTAAAAATCTACAAAAAAAATGTCGAACGAAAAATGGAATAGAGAAATTTTTAGTTATAAAAATTAATTTTCAATGAGAAAACTAATTTTGAACCAAAGAAATTAATTTTTAACCAAAAAGATTAAATTCCTACCAAAAAAGAATAATCTTCAACAAAATACATGCATTAATATTCTACCACAACATACAAAGTTTCAAGAAAATACAGAAATTTTCAAGCAAAGAGTTCACATTTGAACTAAAGAAGGTAAATGTTCTACCAAACATGGAATGGTTAAATTTTCAGTTGAAAAAAAAAATTTTATAAAGAAAACTAATTTTCAACCCAAAGAAATGAATTTTGTACCTAAGAGATTAATTTTTCAGCAAAAAAGGATTAATTTTTAACAAAATACATGAACTTTCAACCGAAGAGGTAAATGAGTCACCAATAAGATTAATTTTCTAGCGCAAAAGACACAGTTTGAACAAAATACAGAATTTTTCAATCAAATATTTGAATATTCAACTGAAGAAGATAAACGTTTAACAAAACATGGAACAATTAAATTTGCAATAAAAAAATAATTTAAAAGATCTAAGCAGAATATTTGAATTTCGAAACAAAAAAAAGAAGATTTTTCGATTAAAATGATGAGCCATCAATCAAAAAAATTAATTTTCAACATAGTAGTTCCACTTTCAACTAAGTAGTTGAATTTCGAACCAAAAAAAGTTTTTTAGTCGCTATTCACGATTGGCATTGGAACATTTTTTGTCAATTCCAAATTTTTCTTTCACGCTTCGCAATATTCTTCTTTAACAAAACTTTTTCAAGTCATTCACACACCTAGTTCACTTATCATTTGTTCATAAGTAAAAAGTTAACTTGCATTAATTATTACCTCGCCATACGACATTTATTTATTCGGTGGGCAACCGTTTGAGATATGAGGCCTTCAGACTTCAGAAAGTGAGAGAGAAAGAGAAAAAGACAGAAGACAGAAAGAGAGAGAGAGAGACCGATAGGCCGCGCGAAACTTGAGCGTGCGCATCTCCCTCCACTCGATTCTTCCCACTCCAGCCCACTCCCACGCAGAACCGCAGGTTTAAAAAGGCGTGCTCCGTCATGGAACGGCAGAACGATCAGGGCTGGCCTTCTGCTCTGATCTCATAGTCACACAGTCCTGACGGCTGGATTTTTCCCTCTTAGCACTCCCAACCTCCCGGACTGGAATTCCCGCTCGGGCAAGGAGAACCAACAAGCAATCTGAACAGTCTTTCACCGTCTCTCTCATTTCCAGGGTTCGATATCTCGCTTTGGGGAAACGTACACGACCACCAGGCCGCGTCTCTCTCTCTCTTAATCATTGTCTGAAACCAATAATCGCTACTTATTGTACGTAGACCGGAATAAACTTATTGAATCTTATTTCAACTCTTTCCTAATTATTTTCTTCCAATCATTTTACTTCCTCCTCCCTTCACGGGTCGGCTGGTATACCAGCCGACAAGAGTGGACGGCGCGGAGGTGAGTTAACACTCGCCTGGCAGAGAGCGTTGTGACCATTCCTCGCACTCCCTCTTACGGAACTCTCCAGATCCACTTTCTTCAGACCCTCTTTTTTTATTTTCAGAGATCATTCTCCATCCTAGTGTGAAACTACGTTCACTTACTCTTCCTTTGGTCCCTTCTATCCTCCCCACGATTATCTCCATACCGTTAGTAACACTATCCCCACCTAAAGCAAGGAGCAAATCAATAATTAATGTGTGACGGTGTCATGAATAGAGAATTTCTTCGCAATGAAATTATCTATACAGTGTAGTTTTTTCCATTCTTTAGCGATTTTTTTCACTGACTTATCCAAACTTTTGTATAGGGGTCAACATTTTTGAAACCTATAGTAGGGTTTTGTAGCTTTGGGTAAAAACCCTTATAGTTTTGGTTGGGTGTCTGACCGTTGTAATTTCTTACCTGGGCAGATGAGTGAGACTAGAGCAAGTAGAAGAAGTTCTTGGCCATCTTTACCCCGTGCTCTATAGGTTGAGAAAAGAAAATATGGGAAATGAGGGAGGAGAAGCAGGATTGGATAGGATGGGATAAGAAAGGACTGGATATGATTGATGAGGAGAGAAGAGCTAACGGTTAGTGATAGGACACAGAGCGAGATTTAAACGACTCACTCAATCTTTATAGGCTACGAAACTCTTTTTTGTTTGATTTTTTGCAAGTTAAATAAGCAGACTATTCGTTGCTTAAAAAGACTTTAAATTTGAAATTAGTTATCCCTTAACTTTATATTTTACAGTTGTGCACTCCTAAGAAATTTCAAATTAAAGTTTTTCCTTTCTCAGTGCTTCAGTTTAAAATTGTTGAGTGGTTAATTTTGGAATTGATATTCAGCTTCTTATATTACAAATCTTTGTTGTTTTTTACAGAATTGAATGCAATGTATCGGAGCTCAATTTCATCCGGAACGCCAGAGGGATTGATACCTGCAGAACGACATTCTGGACCCGAACATCCAAAAGTTGTCTTTTTTGGGTTACTTCCAATTGAAGTGTGGCTAGATGAACACTCGAGAGTGGAGAAAGCTTACTTCAAAAATGCTTATCATATCCCACACGACTATTTTCAAAAGCACAATTTGTTAGTCCGTTATGCTGATTGTGACGGCGTTATGCTGATAGCATATATAGATCAGCACGGAACCCTCATAGGAGTCAGACCACCGCATATAGAAGGTATGTGAACGTTTTTCATAAACGAATTCGAATATTGAATATAGCTTCGATTTTTAAACGTGATTTTCGAATAAGATGGAAAAGAAAAACTCATTCTCTGATAGATATTCATTTAATTTGAACCATTTGTTAACTATAGCCTTATAAACAATTAATTTCGAAATAATCTCTCTCTTTGTCCCTGGTCTGAAAAAATGTTTTTTTTTGTTAATAAAATTTGTAACTTCCAGGGCTTGAATATAGAATTCTTCAGTCTCTAACTTTGAGTTTGATTTCTATTCTTCTGAAATTCACAAATCTTTCTTTTCTTTTCAAGGCTATTCTGCGCTAGCTCCTACTCCAACAAAATGGTATATGTATTTTGAGGAAGAAGTATTTGAGCTAACGGTAAGGCCTGAGGTAAAGACGGTAACTTCAATTCACCTTCTTCATGGAAATATGATTAACATGTACAAAGGTAATTGCCGAAAGTATGAGGTAGCTGGAATAGAAATCTTTCTGTTCAGAGATGAAAGCAGCGTACACATTATGGGAGCTAAACTTGTTCTTCCATATATTTATACTGCAGGGTAGATTATTCTATACACCAGATAAACAAATTGATGAAAATTGTATAATATTTTTGTCTTGTATATTGCTGAATAAACATATAATAAACTGAAAATTACTCTTATGATTTTATATTTTCCTTCATTATTAATATTCAAATAACAGCATTTTAGTCTTGAAATACTCTTAAAACAGAATCCTTCATAAACGGAATGAAACAGTATTTCAGATACAATTTCAGAATTTCCGAATTTATTAATTTATTTCAAACAAAAAAATGTATTTTCTGCTATAAAAGATGGCTTTTAACAGGATATTTGAATTTTCGACAAAAAAATTAAATTTTTAGTATAATAGTCGAACTACCAACCTAAAAATATAAATTCCCAAGAAAAAGTGTCATGTTTATATATCAATTAAAAGAAAAAGATTTATACACAAAAAAAGTTTTTCTAAACAAAAAAGACGAATTTTCAACAAATTAGGTTTTCCAAAGAAATAAAATTTTACCCAAATTGTTGAACCTTCAAGCCAAAAGACGAATTTTCTCTACAAAAATTGAATTCACAAACCGAAAATAGGACTTCAGCGAAAAATTATTTATTCACGAGAATGATACATTTTACCCAACAAAAATGAAATTTTAAACCAAGAAAATTATTTTTTTCATCGAAAGAGGAGAATTTTCAACTAAAAAAGATCAATCTTAAAAAAATGGAAAAGTTACATTCTTAGTTAAAAAATCAAATTTGAACCAAAAAAAGAGTTTTCTACTAAATAGTTAAATTCAACCAAAGACCTTCAATCAAAGCCTTGAATAAAAAAAAAAAATTTTAACAATGTAGTTTAACTTTTACCCAAGTAGTTGAATTTTCAATTTATAAATATTAATTTTCAACAAAATAGTTAAACTTTCAACCAAAGAGATGAATTTTTAACTAGAAATATAACTGTTCAATAACAAAATTATTTCTTTACAAAGTGATTCAACCAAATCTTTCAAATAAAATAGTTGAATATTCAAGCAGGAAAAAATAATTTTTAGCCGAAAAGTTGCATTTTCATTAAAAAAATAAATAAATTCCTTCCGAAGCGGATGAATTTATAAATCAAAAAGATAAATAAGGAAAAAATTGTTGACTTTTCACGATCAAAATATGAATTTTTAACCAAGAAATAAGTTTCTACGAAAACAATTAAATATTCAATCCAAAAAGACGAATTTTCACCCAAAAATTTGTTAACAAAATTGTTGAATTCTCTACTCAGTAGTTCCATTTTTATACAAAAAAGAAATACAATCAAATTTTAAACTTAAAATATTTTGGTTAATATTTTAGTATTTTAATATAATGTTCCGTCGAGAGATATAACTTACCCTATATTTTATTTAGTTGAAATTAGGTCCCTCGTTTTAGATTCTAATTTTAAATCAGCTTGAAAACTGGGATTACGATAACTACCAAACTACTAGAAATAAACTGATTACACATGAATTTAAGTTTTACAAGTTAACTAAGATTTATTTAAATAATGACAAATGGAATAAAGTCTTGAATACAAAATATAAAAAGTTAAGGTTGGAAGATCAGATGAGAATACGTTATAATACGGCTGGATACTTTTTCTTGACCAAGCTCCGGATTATCTATTCTTGCTTGGTTCAAGTCCACCTCAAATAGGGATGAGCAAATAATTAAGCAAGTATATGATAGAAAATAAGGTCGTCAAGGAGTCTTCAATTGATGCGATTGAACCGAGCATTGCGCGAAAAACGGCCACAATATGAGCAAAGGTACGAAAAAGTGATTCTACAGTATGACAACGCTCGGCCTCACGTTGCCAGACCCGTTAAAACCTATCCTGAAAATGCTCAAATGGGAAGTTCTACCCCACCCACCGTATTCCACAGGTATTGCGCCGTCCGATTATTACTTGTTCCGGTCAATGGCACCTGGTCTGGTTGATCAGCAGTTCCGCTCATATGAAGACATCCAAAAATGGCCTGATTCGTGGAAGAAGTCCTAAAAAAAGTCTGCCGGAGAGTAATGAGGCAAAAGGGTAGGTCGACCTAGAGTCTGGAAAATCTCAATAAAGGGTTTTGAGAGGAAACGAACCGAAGTTTGAATGGCATGCAAAAGCGATGGAAGAAGGTTTGGGAGAAAATGAGAGAAATGGGAAGAATGGGATCTGGTGTGGCGGCAAGAAAAAGATAAGGTTTGGAAGCAGTTTGAGGATGTCGAGAAAAAGCAACGGATGGGCGAGGAAGAGAGAAAATCTGATATGAAGAAGTTAAAAAAAAGAGTGAGGAAGCTAGAATGTAAGTCCGAGGATATAAAGAAAGGGGATGAAGGGGCAAGAGAAGGATACTGTGAAGGAAGAATGAAGGAAAATTGCGTATGTATATAGTCACAGTGAAAAAAGAGGAATAAAAAGTTGATATCTTGAGAAAGAAGAATGCTTCAAAGGGGATGGAAGGAAGGATAGAGAAGAATATGGCGTGGAGTGGAAGAAGAAGAAAGTGGATGATAAAACAGAGAGCAAACAGAGAGCATAAAGTGAAAGAGTGGAAGGGAACACGGTATGGATAGGGAAAGACAGGATGTGGATAAATGGGAATGTGTGGCTATAAGATAATGAGGAAGAAAAATTGAGTGAAGTGTGCAAGGAGGGTCCATAGCGACGAGGTGTAGAAGCAGAGACTAGGAATAGAAGAGAGGAGGTAATGGAAACAGTAAAGGGTAAAAGGAAAGAAGGCCGAGCAACAGTGTTTCCACAAAAGTAGGCAGGGGCCGTAATGAAGAGAGAAGGGGAAAAGGAAGGAAGTAAGAAGTGAGAGTTTTGGAACGTATCAGGGCTAATGGATAAAGGTGAAGGATTCTGGGAAGATGTGAAGAAATGGGATTTAGTGATGTTGAGTGAAACCTGGGTAGATGGGAAGGATGAAAGGAGAGTGAAGAGGAAGTCACTCAAGGGATATATGTAACCGATGTAAGAGGCAAAGGAAGAGAACTTAAAGGGAAGAAAGGAAGGAGGCATCGTGTCAGAAGTGATGAATGGTTTGATCTATGAAAAGAGAATAGGAATGAGATTTGAGAAAACGGATCGAGTGATTTCGAGAATAGTGAAGATAGGAAGAAGAAAGAAGAAAGGTGAAGACAGTTTGCGTTTACAGAAGAAGGGGAGAAGAAGACGGTTGGAGTGTGATCAAGAAATGGATGGCAAAAAAGGATAACGAATTGGTGTTGATAAAAGGTGATCTGGATGCTTGGACGGTGGAGCATGAAGGGGAAATACAGGATAAAGAGAGTGAGACTTCCAGGAGAAAATCGAAACACAAACAGATGGACCAAGAGGGTAGGACTCTGTTGAAAATTCTGCGAGAAACAGGATGGCTCATTTGTAATCGGAACTCGGAAGGGGATGGGAAAGGCTAGATAACGTTTACAGGAAAAAAGGGAACAGTAATATGTAATATATAATATATACATTCTGGCCGAGGAAAGGATTAGAAGGCTGTTGTAAAGAATGGAAGTAGGGAACGAAATAGGGTCAGAACATTTCCCGATGACTGCAATGTTAAAATGTGGGAATTGGAGAAGAGAGGGAAGGAAGAAGGGGGGGGGCGACAGGGAATAAAGCAAAGATGGACAGTTAGTGAGTGGAAAAGCTGAAAAAAATAAGGAAAGAATAGAAGAAGAGAATGTGGTGATTGAAGATGGAAGAGGTGTGGATGAGATGTTCTGTTAGATAAGGGAAAGGATAGAGGAGATAGTGGAAAAAATTAGACCAAATGAGGAAGAAAGAGGGGAGAAGAGATAATGGTTGGATGTAAAATTTGTAGAGAGTAAAGAGCGTATGAAGTTATCGCTCAGAAATTGGAGAAGAGGAGAGGTAGACAGAACAGAGTACAAGAAAATGATATAAAAGAAGGGAACACGAGAAATAACTGGATGAGAAATGATAGGAGGAGAAGGCGAGGTACATGGAGGAGTTAAAAGAAGCAAGAAAGGAAGGAAGAAAATGGGAGGTGAATAAGAGAAAGGAGTGGAGGGAAAGGAATCAATGAAGAAATAAGTATGGATGAATGGACGGTATATTTCAAGAAATGGCTAGGAGAAGTGGATAGTAAGGTAAGGGGAGAGGTAGAAAGATCAAGGAAGGAGGCATGGAAGGTGGAAATTAGGTGACCAGAGAGGAGGTGAATCAGTCAATTGATAAGTTAAAAAGAAGCAAGGTGACAAACATCATAGGAAGGAATGGAAAAAGAAAGTAATCATCCTAGATTCTGAAGCTCAAGACTTGCTTAAGACGTAAACTGGAAGCCTGGAGTCATATTTTGGCAATGAAAGAAGAACTTGCTTCAGAATTTTTTTGTTTGATTTTCATTATTGAATTAACTTTTAGTATCGTTGCCCTGGCAAATTGAGGCAAGTGAGGAATTTTTTACTCAATTGATAATGGAAATGTTTAGAGTTTTTTGGGCTGAGTGTTATTACAATGACAAGCAGATTAGCAGATCGTCAAAACAAGCATCTAGTCCCTGACTGGCAACTTTTACGCCTCACAGGATCGGGTCTGCGCGCGCAACTCCCTACTAGCAGAAGGCAGGAGATGATTTTGAAAATGAAAATACACGTTTTCAATTATAAATCTTTCAAATTGAATAAATATCAAATGTAAATTGTGAAATTTACAGAAGGTTTAATTGTAAAACTTAAAAATTGCATAGCTTTCAATTGTATATCTTCAAAATTAAAAAATCTTCAATTTTCAAGATTACAATACTACAGAGTCTTGAAACTCTGAAGAGTTATAATCGGAAATCCTATATTTTAAGGTTATGTTATCTTAAATTTTTGCTTAAAAAGCACAATTTTGAAGATTTATAAATAAATAAATAAATAATTTATAACTGATTTATAATTTATAATTTTTAATTTAATTTAAAAATTTTTTTAAAATGTTTATATTTATAATTGAACATTCTTCAACTTTAATGTTTTGAAATTTTTGAAAGTTTTTTAATATTTATGCTGATGGTAAATATTATTAAGGGTCTTAGCGAAAATATTGGATGATACAGAATTCTTAATATTGTATAAATAATTTTCCTACCCTGAACGCTTCCGATAATTCATAATAATTGAAATAAGTGGGAATATGTATTATAAATACTGATGAAAATATAACTCAGGTAAACATTTCAATTTTATTTGATTTATTTTTTATCTTGTATATCATACAATAGATTACAATCATTACTACATATAAATATGGGACGATATAATATTATTTGTTAATATGACTTGACTTGAAATTATATGGGTAATTTCAAATTAACTTTGGAATTCATGTCACTCGCTTACTTCATTTAAAATATTGAAAATTCCGAAGTTGATTTGAAATTACCCTTATATGAATTACACACATATATTAGAAGGGATGATTTGTCGAGTTTTTTCATTTTAAGATTATCAAGCAAATAAACTGCGTGAGAATTTAATGTAATGAATTCATTTGTAATAAATTTACAGCAATAGAATTTTGTTCTTCTTGACTGGGTTTTACCAAGCGTCTGTTCTTCTTCTTCGTAGGTTTTCGTGTGCTCACCAGTCTTCTTTGTTGTTCAATTTTTTTGTTAGCAGGTTGTTTGGTTTGCCTAGGTGCTTCTACCAATTGTTGGCGAATGGCTCTCATCGTTGGTTCAATTGGATTTAAAACTGTCTCAAGTGCTGCTAATTGCTTTTCTGTTTCCACGCTATCAATGACTCTCTGTAATCTTTCTATCTATTCCTTCTTCCTTTCTGAAAGCGGCTTCCTTTTCTCGAGTGTACTCCGAGGTGTACTGACATGACTAAGAATCAATTGTGATTCCAGCATTATTAAATTTTCAGCGATTTCCAACTGATTCTCATTTCCTAAATAAGAAATTATATATTAGTGTATATTAGAAGAAGTATAAATGAATAAAAAGAACAATTCAACAAAGATATAAATACTAACCATTACTCTGAACTTTTTCGGAACAAGTTTGTTCTTTTTCTTTCCTGTGTATGGCCAATAAATGGATGTGTTTGCACATATTCCAGCGAACTGAACAATCTATACAATCACAGGTATATTTGTGAATGAAGGTTTTACAATCAGTGCAATACAACCCACAGTCACAGGCAACTTTATTTTCATAAATCGTGTAGATGTTGTAGGAGCCTGAGGTAGACGGGATTTGCCAAATACCATCATTGACTTCAGTAATTGTTGCTTTTTCCATATTTAGACTGATGTGATGTCTCTTTCTGAGTTCCTTGAGTTTTGAAGATATTTTCCCCTTGTTCAAAGTGATCAACCGGTCGAATAAATGATCCCTCACAAGCTTCATTAAAGCTCCTAAAGCTTTGTCTAACCTCTGAACATTTTTACCACGCAAATATATGTATTTTATAGTTCTATGCAATCTTTCTATGTGCATATTCGTGTTCAATCCAGCGTGAGTTCTGTAGCAATAAGCCCAGGATTTTCTGTTGCTCATATACTGATTTCTAAAATACGCAGCAAATTCTATAGTGTCTGAGTCAGCAAGCAACAGATTTATAAAATCTTGGATCATTTTCTCAAAAGCATTACAATCAGTTTCCTGCAGTAACGTGCGTAATGTTTTGTACACCGCGTCCTGAAAATATTGTACATTAGTTAATAATTTTCAGTAGAAGAATACTAATTTTCTTAATAAGGAAACTTACCTGTTTATCAGTTAAATGTACGCGGTGTAAATTTTTCCTCCAAGCTTTGTCCACGTGCCAAGTACAAAACAATCGGTACACAAAATTGGTGAGTTAGAAATCGCATTTGTAATACATGGCCAAAAATATATATTAACTGATATGGATTGAGAGATGTTAAATATAATTGTGGCTTACCGTTATATTGCTTCTGGCATCAATTTCACCCATGCATTGTAGTAAATATCAGCCATATCGGACATAAAAACTTTAGTTGCAATGGAAACAACTTCTTTTCTGATGCAATTGAAGAATAAATTCATCGTCAGTTCGTCACTTCTGTTGGAAATGCAAAAAGCACATGGGAATCCTTGTCTTAATTCATCCAACACAAGAAGTGTGTGTAATTCAAAATTGTACCCATTAAGACCATGGGTTCCATCAATGCAAATACAATCATTGCAGAATTTCATTAAAGCCATTTTTTGACCTTCAGTCATTATAATAAGAACGAAGTCTTCCTCCTTGAATTGTGGAAAGTCTTCTAAAACAGTTCCTTCCGGTTTGTAGAACAATACGCCTGAATCCTTCATTTCCTCTACCCATGAATCAACACTAATTGCATCATTTTTATGCCTTTGTGCTGACAAATATAAATTAAAAGAAGCTTCAATATTATATAAATCCTTTTTGGTAAGCAAATGCATTCTTTCTAGAGACGGATTCGTATCTGGTCCACGCGCCTCATCAATGATTGAATCAAAGGGAATCTTCATGGCAACTTTCGTTTCTAAAGTTTGACGTTGGTCACTTGATGAAGATAAATGGCCCACGTCTATATTATGACCAACATGAGTTTTAACAAAAGTAACATCTTGGCCATCATCTTTATCAATACGAACTTCTAAAGCTACAGGACAAAAACCGTTAATCTTCCTACTTCCTTGAGTTTTGAGATGACGCTTCCCAGTACTAATTGAATTATAATACCCTGATCGATGGCATACATAATTTTTTCCGGTTGGCGTAGACTCCTTTTCATGAATAAATTTTATTTGTGACTCTTCTTCAATTTTAGCCAACCATGAAGAAAACTGATCCGATGAAGAAAATTTTAATTTTTCAGTCTCGATATTGATGTCCTGTTCCGCTTTGAAATGATTATAGAAGTCACATTTAAATTTGCCCCTGAAGTCACATATTGGGCATTTCTTGCTACCATTGGTCGGCATATCATCTAAAAAACGTATACAAATTAATGTATGAGTAGATGTACTTAGTCACGGTGCAGCTGAACTTATAACTTGATAATTTGTTTATAATTTTTCGAATCAAATGTGCAACTTATTTTCACAACATTTTTTTGTATCTGTTGTTGTTTTCAAGAAAAATGCAAAAATTCGATTTTATGAAAAAAAAATTTCCTGGCCACAAAAATTATTTAGTCCGCATTACACTCACAAGGTATTTTTGCAAAAACGTTTAATTTACGTAACTTCAACTGACTTGGATAAAATTTGAAGGGCATCACATACTCTTAAAAACTTTGTTTACGTACCTTCTGCGTGATTTCTTAGATGCATTGTCAAATTTTTCCTGTGACTGAAGTTCGTTTTGCAGTGAATGCAGCTAAAGGGGTACGGCTTATCCTCCACTATCTCACTCAATTTTCCTGGGTGAAATTTTTTAGTATGTTTTCGTAAATCACAGCGGCGTTTGAATGTACATTTGCACTCTAAGCATATGCACACGGAATGATCCATGTTTATATTTGACACAACAATTTCACTTGCACGAAGTTATAAAAATTTTACGGAACCGGAAAACTTGCACTGATTTTACTAGGATCGCTCTTCGATAAGTTCAATGATTAGAGATCAAGTGTCTTAAACTTTCACAGTGGTTTCTTTTATCTTATTCCACATTGACTTAATTAACGAATTAGCCAAAAGAAGCCCCCACTCTAACATCAACGACCAGTACCAGTAAGGCATGCCCCACTCCGCCGCCAGCGGCCAATGATAAGTCGGTGCGGGATAACATAAAACAGTGAAGTGTAAAGATTCAATTCATTCGATCTCCAGTCGCTGAATAATTTGTCGATAGAATTTCATTTCGTGAACGTGAGTTGAAAAAACTGTCAATACATGTGCATTGAAATTCAGTCAGAAATATGCCAACCCATTGATACTTCAAACTGTGTCGAACGAAAGACAATTGGGAAGGATTGGAAAAGATTTAAAAAGAAATTGTGTTAAAAAGAGCAAAAGTTTGTTAGAAACGTTTTTTAATAAGTAATTTATTACAAGTTAGTAATATGGAGTTGCTTGC
Source organism: Andricus quercusramuli (assembly GCA_932178445.1). Classification (NCBI taxonomy): domain Eukaryota; kingdom Metazoa; phylum Arthropoda; class Insecta; order Hymenoptera; family Cynipidae; genus Andricus; species Andricus quercusramuli. The sequence continues at coordinate 106,208 of CAKNXH010000201.1, read as the reverse complement.
TTGTATCAAATTTTCATCAGTGTCTATAATACATATTCCCACTTATATTAATTATTATGAAATATCGGAAGCGTTCAAATAGCGCTCATACCTACATAGCTAGTTTCAATATTAGAGTGTCTTTAATTAAAAATGTTTAAAAGTATAATGAATTTTAAATTTTAAATCGTCAAAGTTGAAGAATTTTCAATTATAAATCTTCAAAATTGAACATTTGAAGCAAGAATTTAAGATTACATAACCTTAAAATATAAATTTTGAAAATTGAATAAGTGACAATTCTATATTTTCAAATGACAAGAATTTCCGATTATAACTCTTCAGGGTTGCAAGACTCTAAAGTATTGTAATCTTGAAAATTGAAGATTTTTTAATTTTGAAGATATACAATTGAAAGTTATGCAATTTTTAAGTTTTACAATTAAACCTTCTGTAAATTTCACAATTTACATTTGATATTTATTCAATTTGAAAGATTTATAATTGAAAACGTGTCTTTTCATTTTCAAAATCATCTGCCTTCTGCTAGTAGGGAGTTGCGCGCGCAGACCCGATCCTGTGAGGCGTAAAAGTTGCCAGTCAGAGACTACACGCTTGTATCGTCAAATGAAAGTTGAGAGAAAAAATTCGATAATAAATACAGTTATGTAATAAATAATTTGTATGTCAGCTAGCTCCCAAGTGAAACCTGTCGCACGGATTTCACGCTCGATCACGAATCGGTGGATATAATGGTTGTTTAAAATCAGTACAGGATTAATCGCAAGATATAAGATGGAGTTATAGTCACAATGACTCAAGATGTCCTTGAGTAAGAGCCATTTCTGATCCTCCATTAGGAAACAATCAGCGTTGGGTGGCCTACATAAAGTAATATTTTTCCTGAATTGATATTGCTGAAAATTAATGGAATTATTAATAATAGTAGTTTATTAGGGATTAATTTATTAATCTAATTTACTAGGCCTGGCTCGTAAAATTTCATAAGCAAATCAAAAATATCAGCCACAATATGTTTTGAAGTACTTGATTAATTAGCTGTACATTAATAGGAATAACAATAAATTTTCAACGAAATACATTAATTTTTTCATCAAATAGTTGAATTTTCAACTGAAAAAGATCAATTTTCAAGCGAAACTGAAAATGTAAAATATGTCAGTTAAAAAAATCAAGTTTCAAGCAAAACCGTACTTTCAACAAAATTGTTAAATGTTAAAAAAAAGAATTTTGATCCAAAATATGAATTTCCAACAAAATAATAACATTGTTAACCACAAAAGATGAATTCAAAACCAAAAATATAACAACAGGCTTATCATCCTAAAACTATCAACTTTCAATTAAAAATGTTTTGATCTTGAACCAAAAAGATGAAATTCATACCAAAAGAGATGAATTTACAATTCAAGTGATGAATCTTCAACCAGAATAGTTAATTTTCCTGTTAAAAAAACTGATCGAAAACATTTTTTTTTTAAATTTTAATTCTTAACAAGAGATCTGAATTTTCAGATAAAACGGATACTGACCAACCAAAAATTTTCAAACAAATAGATGAATTTTCAAACATGAACATTAACTTTTTACCAAAATCGACGAATTTTGAAAAAATACGTCAATTTTCCGCCAAATAGTTGAATTTTAAACTAAAAAGATCAATTTTCAACCAAAAATATAATAGCAAACTTTTCAAACGATTTTGAACCGAAAAGATGAGAATTAATTTTTCTAACTTACAATCTAACAGTTCAATTTGTTGTTGAAAATCGCTACTTTTTTTCGAAAATTGGTCCTTTATCGTCAAAAATTCAAGTATTCTGTTAAAAATTCGTTTTTCTTTCGTCTGAAGATTAATCTTCTTTGTTGAAAATTCATCCTTTTTGGTAAAAATGCAATAGCTTGCATTTAAATCAATCTGACTTGGTGGAGGACTCAACTTTTTGGTAGAAAATTAAACTATTTGGTTGAAAATTAACTTTTTTGCTAAAAATTCATATTTGTGTCCTCAATTTTAAGATTTGTTTAAAAATTAAACTATTCATATGAAAATCTAACTTTTTAGCGAAAATTAATTTTTTTTGTTACAAAGTAATATTTTTCAGTTGAAAATTCAACCTTTTTGTAAATAATATATTCTTTTGGTTCTAACTATTTGGTAGAAAATCAATCTTTGTTAATTGAAAATTCAACCACTGGCTTGAAAGTTGAACTAGTTTGTTAAAAATTTATATTTTTTAAGATTCACTTCCTTGGTTGAAAATTTAATAATTCCATTTTTAGGAAATTAATCTTTCGAATCAAAAAATATTTTCTGGGTTGAACACATGTTTTGAAAATTCATTTTTTTTAGATTCATCATTTTCGTTGCAAATTCATCTCTTTTTTTAAAAGTGTAACTATGATTTGGAATTTTTTTTTGTGGAGAATGATTTTTTTAAACGAAAAATGAAACTTTTCCATTTGTGGTTGAAAATTCATTTTTTTTAAATGAAAATTGATATTTTCTAGTTCAAAATGTACGTATTCAACTATTTGGTCTAAATGTTAACTAATTTTTTTTGAATATTTCGTTTAAAGAAAATTAATCTTCCGGGTTGAAAAATCATCATTTGGGTTGAACTCTTTTTTTGAAAATTGTATTTTTTTTATATTCATCACTTTTGCTGAAAATTCACCTCTTCTGTTGAAAACATAACTATTTTGTTGAAATTTTTTTACAAAATTATTATTTCATTACTTTCAATGAAACTTTTACATACTATTATTCCATATTATTGCAAATAATCTTTTCAAGTTGAAAATTTATTTATTTTGTTGGAAATTCGTCTTTTTGCTTCCTCATAGAAGAAGCTTTGCAATAGTAACATTTTCCAAAATGAAAATAAAAATAATTAATTTTCAGGCAAAGAGTTGAGTTATTGAACAAAAAGATTTTTCAGCCAAAGAATTAAATTATCAACCCAAACCGATGAATTTTCAACAAAAAAGATGAATTGTTAAACAAAATAATTACATTTTCAATTCAGCAGAGGATTTTTCAAAGAAAAAACATACATTTTGTATCAAAAATTGAATAAATGAATTTTTGCTAATAAATAAACAATAAAATAAAATAATAACAAATTTTTAACGAAATAAATTAATTTTAATATAAATAGTCAAATTTCCAACCATCATGGGGGATTTTCAACCAAAATGATTATTTAATAACGAACAAGACAAATTTTCAACAAAATAGATGAATTTTTAACCAAATAGTAGAATTTTCAACCAGAAAGATGGATTTTTAACAAAAATTATTATTTTCTAACGAAAAAGTCGAATTTTCAACCAAAAATATGAATTTTCATCAAAAAGGATTATTTTTTAATTAACAAGATGAATTTGCAAAAAAAATAGTTACATATTTTATTAAAGAGAGAATTTTCCAACTAAAATAAAAACATCTTGATAAAAATAGATGAATTTTTAACCAAATGGTTGAATTTTCAAACAAAAAAATGAATTTTCATCCAAAAGGAATATTTTCAACGAACAAGGTGAATTTCCAACGAAATAGTTACATTTTTAATCAGAGAGAGTACTTTTTAACTAAAATAAAAAATCTTCAACAAAACAGATGGATTTTTAACTGAGTGGTCGAATTTTCAACCACAAAGATGAGTTTTCATCCAAAAGGATTATTTTTTAACGAACAAGATGAATTTTTAACGAAACAGTTACATTTTTAATCAGAGGCAGTATATTTTTTACTAAATGGTCGAATTTTAAACCAAAATGATGAATTTCCATTCGAAAGGATTATTTTTCAAGGAACAAGATCAATTTCCAACTATATCGTTACGTTTTCAATCCAGGAGTGTACTTGTCCAACTGAAATAAAAAATCTTTATTAAAATAATAGATTTCTAACAAAGTAGCTCAAGCAAGAAGTAGATTTGAACAATGTAACAATATAACTTTTCTTAAAAATTGCTGTGTAGCTATTGATTAATTAATAACACTCTTCGGAAGGGGTACGTGACGTTTAGGCGCCGCCGTTTGGACGCCGCCGTTTAGGCGCCGGACGTTTAGGCTCCGGGATGTTTAGGCGCCAGGACGTTTAGGCGCCAGGACATTTAGGCGCCCGGACGTTTAGACGCCAGGTCGTTTGGACGCCGCCACTTAGGCGCCGGACGTTTAGGCTCCGGGATGTTTAGGCGCCAGGACGTTTAGGCGCCAGGACGTTTGGACGCCAGGTCGTTTAGGCGCCGGGACGTTTAGGCGCCGAGCCTCAACGCCGAGTCATTGAAATTAAAACATTCTAACTCTTAAAGATACAAATTTTTTCATTTGAAGTTATAAAAACTGAACCGCAAATAAAAACGTTTAAAATGAAAGCTTTTAAAACTTTTCAAATTATATTTGAAAATTTAGGTCATTAAAAACCTCCGTCTATGAGGAAGCCATATAGAAATTTATTATCAGACAGCAACATGTCAGAAAAAGTTAGAAAACAAAATAAAATGCTAGTGTTACTTATGATAATTTTATTTATTATTTTGTTCTGAGAACAAGAAAATATTTTCAGTGTTTTTTTTTAAGTTATATGAATACGCTACTCGTAAGATTCTTAATAAAATTCAAAAAGATTTTTTAAATTTTCAGTCGTGTCGAAACAGAATAAAGAAACTTTTCTTTTATTTTCTTTATTGAACAACAATTCACAAAATATTGGGACAAATTTGAGTTAATTAAAAGATATTTCGCTCTTTCAGAAGATTGAGAGGAATATAAAAATGTTTCATTCATTTCAGGAAATATTTTCAAGTTGGAAAATAATAACATATCTTTTTTGAACTTCTAAAAATTCTAATATTTTGAAAAAATTCTACAAACCCTGAAAAATTTCCTTACAATTTTTCAGCTTATTTTTGCAAAAATTCGAAAATTTTTTGAAATGTTTTCAAATATTTATTATTAACAGCTGTTAGCTCAAAATTTTAAAAATCTAACTATTGTTTTAAAGTGTTTACAATTTTTTAAAGTTGAAAATTATTTTTGAATCCTTCAAAATCTTCTGAATTTTTAACACATTTAATTAATTTTTTACCAACAAAGATGAATTTTCAACCAAATAATTAAATTCGCAACTAAAAAAGATACATTTTAAACTTAAGATAAAATTACTAAATTATCAGATGAAAAAATTATTTAAATTTTTCCACAAAAGTGAAACAGAATAATTTTTAACTTGCAAATATAAATGTTTTACTGAAAAACATCAATTTTCAACTCACAAACATAAATAAAAAAGTTAATGTTGATCAAAAAAGATCATGCAAAATTGAAAAATTTATGTTTAAAATATTTTAAATTCTTCTTCGAAATTTTAGGAAATCATTTTAATTGTCTTAAAATCGTTCTCAATTTTCTCTTAAAATTCATTTTCCAACTAAAAATTCTGCCAAATTTTAGGAATATCAAAAACCTAAAATTCAAGAAATTAAACGCACAATAACTCAAATTTTCAATTCTTCTCAAGCGTCCAACTTTAACATTTTATTCTAAAATTCTTTAAAATCAAAAAGTGTTCAATTAACAAATTTGGAAAACATATTATTAAAAAGACAATTTTTCCAATTTCGCAGGACGGTGAAAACTTTTAGGAAAACTGAATTATTTTAAAAGATATTCCGAAGTCTTATAAGTTTTCAAAAGGTTCGGAAATAACCTGAGCATTAAGAAGATTTCGAAGAATTCCAAGCTGAATTCTAAATTTTAAATTTAAATTTATTAAAAATGATTTTTTTACAAATTTGTTTTCTTGATTGTGTGAAGATAAAATGGCTTTATCTGATGTGAATCTATAAAACGTAGGCGATTCTAACAATTTTCCTATTATTTACGAGCAGCGGGAACAACAAATAGAAAAAATCGCCATTTTTTCCGTCATATTTGTTTATTTACAAATAAATTCTTAATTTGAATCAATTACTGTCTGACCATAACGGTGTTGACCACTGCGGGACCAGTACGGGCGATGTCGTTATCGTTTAGTGGTACGTGCCGTTCTGGTCAGACGTCGCATGACTAATCCAGTGAACCCACAATTTGTTCGAATCTATAAAAAAATAAATCCGTTTTTTTTCGTTCACGAAAAAAATGATATTGAAAGATCGCTCAAGCCCCATGAAGTTCAAAACTTGAAAAATCACCCCCATAAGTCTCTTTTATAGGGTCCCAAAAAAAACCCATATGTGAAAAAAAGGCTGTTTTTTCAAAAATGTCTTACTTTTTGTCCAATTTCCATTTAGAGTGAGGTAATAGTTAAATAATTGCGTTGAAACCAATTGCTTAAACAATTCATTGTTATTATTAATAATATTCTCTTAGAATCATGCTGGAAAATTGCCATTTTTTCAAAAATTTCTCAGGTTTGGTTCAACTTTCAATTATATTGAGATACATATCAAGTTAACAAAATTAATTATTTAAACAATTTATTATTATTTTTAATAATATTATTTTAGAATAATGCTGGAAAGTTGCAGTTTTTTCAAAAAAGTTCCACTTTTTGTCTATTTGCCAATGAGAGTGAGATACGTATTAGGTTAAGAAAATAATTTGTTTGAACAATTTATTATTATTGTTTTATATTATTTTTTTATATTGAATTTGATATTTGAATAATGCTAGAAAATTGCGGTTTTTTTAAAACATTTTCAATTATTAGTCTACTTCTCACTTGTTAAAGTAATGAATAATGAACAATTTCTCATTGTTAATAACTATCCCCTCTTTGAGAATTTCTTTAATTTGTTTAACTAAATAGTTGAAATTCCCACCGTTTTCAAATCAAGAAGACAAATTTTCAACAAAAAGGTTAAATTTCCAACAAAAAACTTAATTTTTACCCAAATTTTGACTTTCTTCCAAAATAATTGAATTTTTAACAAAATAAATTAATTCTATACAAAACAGGTGTATTTCAAATGGAAAATATTGGTTTTCAACAAAAAAGTTAATTTTCCATCAATTAGTTGAATTTTCTACCATTTTCTAATCAAAAAGGGGAATTTTCTACAAAATAGTAAAATTTCAAACTAAAGAAAGTTCATCTCCCACCAAATAGTTGAATTTTCTAGGGAATCCTCTTAATTTTCCATCCCGTCCCGTACCCAAAAAAAAAACGAATTTTGAACAAAATAGCTGAATTTCTAACCAAAGTGATGGGTTTTTCAACTAAGATTATGAATCTTTAATCAAAGGAAAATTTCGAAATATAGCTGAACCCTGTTCCTATTTTTGGTTGAAAATTAGTTATTTTTTATTGAAAAGCTTACTGCTTTATTTCTATTTGATAACTCATTTGTTCTGGTCAAAAATTTAATTATTAGATTAAAAATTTATTTGTTTTATTTAAAAATTCAACTTTCTGCTTAAAAATAAGCTTTCTCATTTGAAATTCATATTTTCGTTTATAAAATTTAACTATTTAGTTGGAAATTAAATTATTTAGTCAAATATTCAAATATTTTGTTGAACCGCAATCTTTCTTCATTCAAAAATTCGTATTTTTAGATTGAAAATACATTTTTTTTGGCAGCAAAGTCTTAGAATTTAACAAATTTTTTAAATTTTCTCAATTTAAAAAAATTTTTAACTTGTCCCAAAAATTCTTCCAATGTAAAACAACTACGCCATTTATCCCTGAGATTTTCATTTCCTAGTCACTCAAGATCAGCCGCTTTTGTTGAAAATAGTTTTTCCTGGAATGTATAAATTTTAGGATTAACAATTATCATAAAATATTGGAAGATAATTAAGTTCTCATGATTTGAAAAAATGTTGAGAATACTTTGAATTACTTTCAAAGTTTTTTTTTAATGTTAATTTTCAAAGATTTTGAAAAAGAAGTTTTTGGGCATTTCAAAATGTTTCAAGATATTAAAAACAGGTTTAATGATTCCTTGCAAATTTTAAATGATTTTTTATGTTGGAAAATTAAGTTTTAAAGAATTTTTAAATATATTTAAAAATATTTCAAAAGATTACAAAAATTTTTTATTTTATGTTTGTGAAGATTTTCAAGCATTTTAAGAATTTTAAAAGGATTCAAGATGATAAAGAAAATGTTTCAAGATTTCGAGGGAAATTCAAAATTAAGTTTTATTCTGACATATTAATTTTGATAGAATATTTCAAAATATTTTGAAACATTTAGCAAGATTTCATTAATTGTAAAAAATGATGTGGAGATTTTTTAGGCAATTTTTTCCATTTTTCAGAAGATTTATCACCGTTTAAAAGATTAAAAAATAATTTTTGAAAAAATATTGATTTTTTAGGACTTCAAAATAAAAGTTTGGAAGCTTTGAAGCATTTTAAAATGATTTTTTTGATTCGTCAAAAAAGTTTTGCAATTTTGCAGAATTTAAAAAGAAAATTCAGCAAAAATTCGAATAATTTATAAACATATTTAGAAGTTTTGAAAAAGTTGCAACAGATTATTTTGAATTTCGAAACAATCTAGACGATTTTAAGGACATTTTTTAAATTTGAAAACATTGAAAAAAAATGTTTAATAATTGTTGTTACATTTGAAAAATGTTTTAAAATTTATCTACCAAAACTGGAATAGATCAGTTATCAATAGAAAAAGCAATTTTTACCCAAAAGAAACAATTTTTTCAAGAAAACAGTTCATATTAAAAAAAAAGAATGGTCTAAAAATAGTTGCATTTTAAATTGAATGATTTTTTTCCAACAGGGTTCAACTTTCAACAAAATAAAAAATTATTATCCTCTCTGAAGATCAATTTTCAACAAACAATATTAATTTTGCACTAAAAAAGACGAACCTCTAGCAAAATTTTTAAACGATATAATTGAATTTTCAACTAGATAGTTGAATCCTCAACTAGAACAGAATATTTTCCAACCAAATAGTTGAATCGTGAATTAAAAAAGATAAATTTCAAACCAAAAATGTAATAATTTAATTTTTAGTTTAAAGAATTAATTTTCCACCGAAACAAAAGTATTTTTAACAAAAAAGTTTATTTTTTAACCGAAAAGATAATGTTTCAACTTAAATAATAATACAAATAGAATAATTTTTAGCTAAGGAAGGTAAATTTTCAACCAGAAATGTAATTATTTAATTTTCAGTGAAAAGGATAAATTTGCAACAAAATAATATTATTTTGAACGAATGGCTTTATTTTAAACTAAGATGATGAATTATTGACCTAATTAATTTTCATTTCCACAAAAACAAGTTTCACAATTCTCAGTTCTAAAATCTAAATAGTAAATAAGTGATAAGCCCGATGAGTGATAACGAATTTAGCGTTTGGAAAAAAGCAGACTCATAAAATGCAAATAAAGAATGAGATAGCGACTGGTATTAAAAAAACTGAATAATTCGGAAAATATTCATTCGTTCTGATTGAAATTATTCATAACTTTATTTTTAAAAAATGAGGGACGTGGCCGATATTTTTTGTTTCGTCTTATTTTATTTCACTCTTGCTGTTGGTACGTATGATAATATGTAAAATTTTTAATTTTCAACTAAAAACTGAAAGATATCAATTTTAATCAAAAAATGGGATAGTTGAATTTTCTTTTGAAAATGATTATTTTGAAGACAAAAATGAGTATTCAAAAAAATAAATTAATTCTCTGCCTATTCTGATAGCTAAAGTTTGAACTAAAAAAAATAATTTCCCACTAAAAAGACCAAATTTTAATCATTTAAATTTTCGATCGAAAAGATTAGTTTAATACTTAAATGATAATCCTTGAAAAAAAAATTCACGAAGTAGTTCTACTTATGATAAAATATTTTTCCGAAATGAGTTGAAATATTTTTAAATATTTATAAATAATATAATAAAATTAATTTTTCATAATAAAAATCAGTGCAAAATTTTCCAGGAATACTAAGAAAATTTTTCAATATCTTGAGACCTTTCGAACTATTTGAAAAATTTCAAAATTTGTTTTCCAAATATTCTAAATCTTCATTTTCCTTCGAATTTTTAAAAATCTTCGAAGGATTTAAATTGTCTTCAAAATTTAATAATTCTTTCATCAAATTAATTTTTTTATAATAATATTCTCTTGGAAAAATGCTAGAAAGTGGTAGTTTTTTTCTGAAATTTTTGGCTACTTTTCAATTACAATGAGGAAATAATCAATTCAAGTTGACAAAAATTATATTTTAAACAATTTATTTTTTGTCAATTATGTTTTCCTTGAATAATTGTTCAAATTTCCTGTTTCTTCTGAATTTTTCAAATTTTTGGCTACTTTACACTTAGAGTGTAGTAATAAATAATTAAGGAAATTTACCACTCAAAATTGTTCAAACATGAGTAATTGTTCTAGCAAATCCCTATTTTTTATTGTTATATTCTCTTTGAATAATTTTGAAAAGTTCCGGTTTTTTCTGAAATTTTCAACTTTTTGGCTATTTTTCAATCACAACGAGGGAATTATCAATTCAAATTACCAAAATAAATCTATTAAACAATTTATAATTTTTTCAATAATTTTTTCTTTGAATAATTGTAGAAATTTGAGGGATTTATCTGAAATTTGAAACTTTTTGATTTAAATGTTCATTTTGGTTGAGAAATTCATCACTTTAGGTAAAAAAAATTCTGAACAGGGTTCAGCTATTTTTTTTTATTTTTCTTTGGTTAAAGATTCATAATGATAGTCGAAAAACTTATCACTTTTGTTAAAAATTGAATTATTTTGTTTCAAATTCGTTTTTTCGGGAGGAGGGTGGGGTAGAAAATTTAAATATTTTGCTAGGAAATTCCACTATTCGGTCGGAAATTAACTTTTTTTTGTCGAAAATTTTACTTTCCTTTGGATAATTCCTCTTTTTGTTTAGAAAATAGTAGAAAATTCCACTAATTAATTGAAAATTTACTTTTTAATTGAAAATTAATATTTTGTACTTGAAAATACAACTGTTTTGTGCAAAATTACTTTATTATATTAAAAATTTTACTATTTTGGTAAAATGTCCAAATTTGGTTGAATATTGATTTTTTTGTGGAATATTTAAGTTTTTTGTTGAATTTTTGTCTTTTCGATTTGAAAATGGTAGAAAATTCAACTATTTGGTTGAAAAGTAACTTTTTTGTTGAAAAGTAACTTTTTTGTTGAAAAGTAACTTTTTTGTTGAAAAGTAACTTTTTTGTTGAAAAGTAACTTTTTAGTTGAAAAGTAACTTTTTAGTTGAAAAGTAACTTTTTTGTTGAAAAGTAACTTTTTTGTTGAAAATTAATATTTTGTATTCGAAAATACAACTGTTTTGTAAAAAAATTAATTTATTATATTTTTTGTAGAAAACTTTGTAGAAAATTCCACTTTTTATTAGAAAATGTTAGAAAATTCAACTAATTGATTGAAATTGAAATTTTTTGTTAAAAATTATTATTTTCCATTTAAAAATACAACTGTGTTGTAGGAAATTTACTTATTTTGTTAAAAATTAAACTATTTTGGTAGAAAGTCCAAATTTGGTTGAAAATTGAAATTTTTCTTGCAAATTTAACTTTTGGGTTGAAAATTTGTCTTTTTGATTTGAATTGATTGCAAATTTACTTTTTAGTTGAAAATAAATATTTTGTACTTGAAAATACAACTGTTTTGTGGAAAATTCATTTATTATATTAGAAATTTAACTATTATTTAAATTTAAATTAATTAAATTAATTTTTTTGTTGGAAATTTAACTTTATTGTTCGAAATTTGTATTTTTCATTTGAAAAAGGTAGAAGATTGAACTATTTGGTTGGGAATTAACTTTTTCGTTGAAAATTTATATTTTCCATTTAAAATACAACTTTTTGTGGAGAATTCATTTATTTCGTTCAAAATTAAACTATTTAGGTAGAGAGTCCAAATTTGATTAAAAATTAAAATTTGGAAAAGGTAGAAGATTCAACTATTTGGTAGAGATATGGTTGAAAATTTAATTTTTTGTTATAAATTAAAATTTTTTTGTTGCATTAATTTTTTATTTATTGAAAATTCATTTATTTTGTTTGAAATTAAACTATTTCAGTTAAAGATTATTCATTTCATTCGAAAATTCATCCGTTTGTTTGAAAATATATATATTTTGTTGAAAATTCATTTTAAACCATTTTTTTTTACTGCAAATTTAACTATTCTATTTTTGGTTATTAATTAACATTTTTAATTGGAAACATAAAATTAACTTTTTTAGCTGAAAATGTAACTATATTCCATTTTTGGTTAAATATTGATATCTTTTATTTAAGAATTCACGTAATCAGTAGAATATTTCTTTCTTTGGCTTGAAAATGGAACAATTTTGTGAAAAACTCATCCTTTTTTTTTATATTCAACTTTCTGATGGAAAATTAACTTTTTTGTTGAAAATTCAGATTTTCAGGCTGGTCTAGAAATTCCGTTCTTTAATTTAAAAATGCATGATTTTGGTTAAAAATTTAAATATTTTATTGTTTCAGACAAAAATTTGAAATTTTGAATTTTCAAATTTATTTCTTTATTTTAAACCTAAAATATGAATTTTTAAGAAAAAAGTGTAATAGTTGCTATTTAAACAATAATTTTTAAATTGTCACAGAAATTCTTTGAATATCAAACAATGACGGCATTTCTCCCTGAGATTTTCATTTCCTAGTCACTCAAGATTCACTCTAATTTTTTATTGCCTTGTTATTGAGTGTATAGATCTTCACCAAATGTGTTTTATTTGATCAGCTGCTTTTGTTGAAAATAATTTTTCCTGGAATGTAATATTTTTCATGCGATAAAAAAATTGAAAATCCATTTATCGCAAATTATAGTATAAATTTTAGGTTTTATTTTGGAAAATTAACTTTTAAAAAATCAACTTTAAAGATAGAAGATCCCAAACAAATTTTCAAATAATTTAAAACTTGCAAAAAATTTCAAAAAATTAAAAAGTGAATTTATATTTGTCGCGATTTTTGAGCCTTTTAAGAATTTTATATAAATTCAAGATGATAACAAATACGTCCCAAGATTCCGGGAAAAATTAAAAATTAATTTTTATTCTGACATATTAATTTTGATAGAATATTTCAAAATATTTTGAAACATAAAGAAAGATTTCAATAATTCGTAAAAAAGTTTTGAAATTTCCGAAAAAGGTTTTCCAGGAATCTTAAGAAAATTTTCTACTATCTTGAAACCTTTCAAACTATTTGATAAATTAAAAAATTATTGAAATGAATGAAATCAGATTTTCAATTGCGTAATATTTCAAAGTTGCTTTTTAAATGAAAAATTAACAAAATTCATTATAAAAAATCCAAACACAAATTTTCCGAAACGTCAAAAGTTTTAAATAAAAAATATAAATGGTACTCAAAATTTGTAAATTTTCAAACATTTTGAAATGTAAATGGACTATGACTAAAACGATAAATCGAAAAAGAATTTTTCAAAACACGAATAAAATATTGAAAATGTTGAAAAATGAGTCAAAGTTATCGTATATACATATATCGAAGTTTACATGCATATACTTCCCTTAAGCTTCTTATGAAAACAAACATCTCGAGTTAAAAAAAACCCAGAAAACCCATCGTCGATGAGATCAATTGTCGATGAGATCAATCGTCGATGAGATCAATCGTCGATGAGATCAATCGTCGATGCGATCACCTGAAGGGAACTTTGGACTGTTTCATTTAGTGTTATTCAACTGGTTGATTTTAAGAGACTACCAATAAACGAATTCTGAACAAAATTCATTAATTCTAAACAAACTAGCGTAATTTTTAACTCAAAAAGAGGAAATCAATTTCTACTATAATGTTTCTTTTCCAGAATCAATGCTTTTTATACCTCAAATGGAACATTATGAGACCTTTGGGGGTTATCGTATGGGTATATCATATGGAGATAAGTATGACGCATGTGTATGGGAACACGAAGGGGTAACCCACGTCATTGGAGTTTTCAGCAGGGACAGTCGTATACGTCCATTCACAAGATATCCTACTGACAATTATGACGAGCCTGAATATATCAAAGGAATTAAAGTGGGAAATTTAGCCTCGCGATTTCAAAAAGTTTTACATGTTACGCCAGTGGATCGTTATATCGCTAGTCGCTACCACAAAGTCATTGCAGCGAAAGATGATCCAGTTGAAGTTGTAAAAGCCATACGAGCCTGGCCTCCAATAGAAATGCACAGCCCAAACCAGAACAACGAAATCCACCCCCCTCCTAAAGGTCGATGAATTTTCTCGAGGTCAAATTTTTTTCCTTGCGTTTTTTAACGCGTGTTTCCCAGAAATGGCCCAGCATGGGTCCAGCTTTGGGCCAGGTCTGAACCAGCACAGGCTCAATCATTATTTTTGGTTCTTAAACATTTTTCTTATTGTACTATCGTATTCCATACTAATATTTTGTGTTAATAAATAATGGTTTCAATATTCAGAAGGTGGATAATCATTTTGCTTTCCCTTTTCTAATTCCTTTTCTACACTAAGTACTTATCTCTTTACTAATATACTATTTATAATCTGCTTTCATGAACACAATTTTTATTTAATTTATGTTAATTTTAAGCCCATGTTCTTCATCTGCTGACGCTAACCCACGTACCCTCGGCATCCAGAGATCCACGCCTTCTTTGTCCAAGAGGACCATTCTTAGACACTTATCTATGTGAATAATTAATTTAGAAAACATTTTTTAAAAATTAATTATGATGTTAAAGTTTTTTGTCTACTGGTCGTTTCAATATTTTCATGAAAATATCGATATTTTGATTGTGAAAAAAATTCTCTCTATCTCCGGTGGGAGAGCATTTTTTTCACAATCAAAATATCAATATTTTCGTGAAAATATTGATACGACCAGTAGACAAAAAACTTTAACTTCATAATTAATTAATAGTAATAATTCATAATTATTACGTATTACCCTGGTCAAGGAAACTACCATCAAAAATTAATTTTTTTTAAATATCTTCTTTAGCCTAATTCTACACAAAACTGTTAATTTGCATTTTTTCGATCATGTTTAGGGCACAATACATTTTGATTGAGAATCCATTTTCTTTTTTTTTTTTGTTCAAAATCTAATTGTTTGGTTTTCTAAATTAATAATTCACGTGCACAAATGTCTGAAAATGGCCCTTTTTGACGAATTAGGTGTGGATCTCGGGACAGTGAGGGTGCGTGGGTTAGGGTTCACAGATCAAAATCCGTGATTTTTCCATGACTAATTTTTCATTTCCCCTGACTATTTTTAACATAGGATCTTTTATAATTAAAATGAAATAATATTCCAGATAAAAATTTAAAATTATGAATTTTCAAATTCATTTATTTATTTTTAACCCGAAATATGGATTTTCCACATAAAAGTGTAATATTTTCTAATATTTTCTGCTTGGATGATTGTAGAAATTTGCGTTTTTTTTAAATTTTTAACTTCTTGGCTACTTTCAATTGCAGTAAGGAAAAGAATTAATACAAGTTAACAAAAATAATTTTTTGTATAATTCATAATTTTTTGTAATAATGTTTCTCTTGAATAATTGTAGAAATTTGCGGTTTTTCTGAAATTTCGAAATTTTTGGCTACTTTGCACTTAGAGTGTGGTAATGAGTAATCAGTGAAATTCACCAATTAAAATTGTTCAAACATAAATAATTGTTTTAACAAATTCATATTTCTTATTATAATATTCTTTTTGAATTATGTTAAAAAGTTCCATTTTTTCTGAAATTTTCAACATTTTGGCTATTTTTCAATTACAATGTGGGAATAAACAATTCAAATTATCAAAAATAATTTTTTAAACAATTTTTATTTTTTTCAATAATGTTCTCTTTGAATAATTGTAGAAATTTGCGTTTTTTTCTTGGAATTTTCAACTTTTTGACTACTTTGCACGTAGAGTGTGATAATAATTGATGAAATTCACCAATCAAAATTGGTCAAACCTGAATAATTGTTTTAACAAATTATTATTTTTCATAATATTATTCTCTTTGAATAATGTTAAAAAGTTCCAGGTTTTTTTCTCAAATTTTTTGGCTACTTTTCAATAAAAATTAGAAACTAATCAATTCAAGTCATCAAATACAATTTAAAAATTTTTCCAGTAATCATGATAAAAAAAAAATTTAATTATTTTGTTGAAAATTCAAGTATTTTGTTAAAAAGTCATCTTTTCTAGTGGAAAAGACATTTTTTTGTTTAAAATAAATTGATAAATTTGACAATTTTAAATTTTCATCTGAAATAGTGTTTTATTTCGTTTAAAAAAGATTCTTTTTTTAAAAGGAATTTAGGATCAAAATGCTGGCATTGGTAACTCTCAGGGATGTCCCGAAGAATCTCTAGGTCATCCTTAATTTTTTCGCCCACTAGCTACTTATTTCTTTAGTAATATATTATTTATAATTTCCTTCAAAGATCGCAATTTTATTTAATTTACGTTAATTTTGAGGCCCATGTTTTTTATCTGCTAATGCTAATCCACGTACCTTCATTATACCGAGCTAAACACGTTATTTTCAGAAATGTTGGCTAAATTAATAATTCACATGCACACGTGTCTAAGAATGGCCCTTTTCGACGAAGGCGGTGTGGATCTCGGGACAGAGAAGGTGCGTGGGTTAGCGTTCGCAGATGTCGAGGTTGTTCATGGCAGAGTCAATCGAAAAATTCCAAAAAAGTGAGATATTGACATTTTCATAACGTTATTATAATATTTCATTATATTTGTTGAACCTTAAATTCATAATATAATTTTCGATAATTGAATTTTCAATTTTTTTTTATAATCATGGTTCAAAGAAAAATGAAATATTGATTGGAAAATATCCGAATTATTTTTTCGATTTAGAAAATTTAGGAAATTTTGTACCAGTTATTATAAATTCATTAAATTCTGAGACTTTGTTACAAAAAAGATGAATTTTCAATCTGAAAATACTAATTTTCAAACAAAGAAAGATTACTCTATAACAAAATAGTTGAATATTTGACAAAATAATTCAATCTTCAACATAATAGTTTAATTTTTAATTAATTATTTGTATTTTTAACCCACAAAGATGAATTTCTATACAAATAGTTATATTTTTGAAACAAAATTAATTATCAATCAAACAGTTGCATATACAACCAAAACGCGACTTTTCTAGAAAACAGATCAATTTTTTACTCAAAAATATGAATTTTTCACAGAAAAGTTGATTTTCAACTGAATAGGTTAATTTTCAACCAAATAGTTTACTTTTCTACCAAATTCTTGAATCTTCTACATCAAAAAATGACTTTTGAATAAAATTGTTATTGAAATTGTTGAAATTTCTACGAAAATAAGAAAATTGTAAGCCCAAAAAATGATTTTTAACAAAATAGTTGAATTTTCAATCTGGATAGATTTTTCAGTTAAGGGGGGAAAATATTCTCACCAAATTTGAAATTTTCAAACTGGAAAGGAAAATTCTCTAGAAAACAGGTGAATTTTCAATCTAAAAATATGAATTTTCAACCTAAAATTTGATTTTCAACAAAATAGTTGAATTTTCAATCTGGATAGATTTTTCAGTTAAGGGGGAAAAATATTTTAACCAAATTTGAAATTTTCAAACTGGAAAGGAAATTTCTCTAGAAAACAGGTGAATTTTGAATCTAAAAATATGAATTTTCAACCTAAAATTTGATTTTCAACAAAATAGTTGAATCTTCAACCGAAAAATATAAATTTTCAACATAACAGGTGAATTTCCAAAATAAATGATAAATTTTGTAAGAAAAATTGTCAAATTTTCTATAAAACAGGTAATATAATTTTAACTGATAAATCATTTGAATAAATTTTCAACTGAAAAAGATACATTTTCAGCCAAATAGTTGAATCTTTTAATAAATATCAATATTTCACAAAAAATAAAATAGTTAAATTTTCAGTTTAAAAATGAATATTCACCTATAAACCAAACCAATTTAAAATAAAAACCCAATTGAAGGCAACCAAAGAGGAGACTTTTCAAGAAAACCTTTTAATTTAATTTTCATCAAAGTAGAATATGTTTTTATCAAAGAATTGTATTTTCCACCAAAAAATACAATTTCAATCGAAAAAATTAGTTCTCTATAAAGTAGATTGATTTTTAAATAAATAATTGAACTTTTAACTGAAAATATATCATTCGAACCGAGAAGATTAATTTCCTACCAAAAAAGACGAATTTAAAAATAATAAATGAATTTTTAACTTAGCAGTTGAATTTTCAACTAAAAAGATAACTCTTCATCCAAACAGTTGAATTTTTAACTAAAAAATATATAAAAATATAAAGGTTTTTTAAGAAGTAGTTCAAATATTAAGCAAGTAGTTGAATTTTCAACCAAATAGATTAATTTTCTACCAAAAACGACAAATTTGTAATGAAATGGATTAATTTTCAACCCACTAGTTGAATTTCTAACTGAAAAATATAATCTTACAATCAAAAACGTATAAGTTAAATTTTCAGTTAAAGAAGTTAATTTTCAACCAATAAAACCGACTGTTTAACAAAATAGTTCAATTTTTAGCCAAATTATTTTCAACCGAAATCAAGAATCTTCAATCAAAAAAATGAATTTTTAACAAAACAGTTCAACTTTCAACCAAGTGGTTGAATTTTCAACAAAGAATGAAATACTTACAATTTCAATCAAAAAATAAATCCTTTACAAAAAATAGAATAATCAACAAAATAGCAAAATTATTTTTGTTCACCAAAAAAGGAGAATTTTCCACTATAATAAAAAATATCAATCTTGAAAAATGGAAAAGTTACATTTTCAGTTAAAAAAATAACTTTAAACGGAAAAAAAAGAAGATTTTTTAACTCAAAATATAACTATTAAAAAAATGATTTCTCAACAAAGTGAAAGTGAAAAAAAGTTTTTAAAAAAATTCAACCAAATCTTTCAAATAAAATAGTGAAATACTTGAGCGGAGAAGAATAATTGTAAACCAGAAAGTTGCATTTTTATTGAAAAAATAAATTTCTACCAAGCGGATGAATTTATGAATCAAAAAGATAAAATGAAAAAGAATAGTTGAATTTTTCGTTAAAAAAATTGAAATTGAATTTTGAATCCAAAAAGACGCATTTTTACCCAAAACGGATGACTTTTTAACAAAATTGTTGAATTCTCTACCCATTACTTGAATTTTTATCCAAAAAAGGTGAAATTTCTCTCAAAAAAGATGAATTTTTATTAAAAAAGAAAACAAATTTTATACAAATAGTTAAATTTTCTTTGGGAAAAGATTCCAGTTAACTTTTAAAGATCAAAATAAGAATTTAAAAAAATATTAGTTTCTACAAACAAAATTGAATTTTTCATCAAAAAAGTTCAATTTTCATCCAGAAAAGCTTTCAATTCCTTTTTTAACACCAAAATATGAATTTTAAACAAAAAGTAAATTTCCTACGAAATATAGATAAATTTCCAAGAAAACAGTAGAATTTTCAACCAAGAAGCTGCATTTCCATAAAAAAAAAAGAAATTTCTACCAAAGTGGATGAATTTATAAGTCAGAAAGATAAATTTGTAAAAATAGTTGAATTTTCTGTTAAAAAAAATTCTAGTTGACTTTTCTCGGTCAAAATATGATTTTTTAACCAAGCAATAAGTTTGTATGGAAAAAATTGAATTTTCAATAAAAAAAGACGAATTTTTCCCCAAAAAGGATGACTTTTTAACAAAATTGTTGAATTCTCTGCCAAATAGTTGAATTGTATTCCAAGAAAGATGAAATTTGAACTAAAACAGATGAATTTTTAATCAAAAAAGGACAATTTCTTTTTGAGTTGAACTTTCATCCAGAAAACTTTCAGGTCGTTTTTTAACAGCAAACTATAAATTTGAAACAAAAAAGTAAATTTTCTACAAAATAGTTAAATTTTCAAGTAAAATGCAGACTTTTCAACAAAATAGTGGCATTTTTAACCGAACAGTTCCATTTTTACTCGAGAAATAAACAATATTTCTACAAAAAAAGATGCACTTTTGAATTGAAAAGACAAATTTTCAGAAAAAATATTTTTTATCCAAAAAATATTTCAGTTGACTTATCAGCAAAAAAATATGAATTTTAGACAAAAGGTAAATTTTCTACGAAATATAGTTAAATTTCCAAGAAAACAGCAGGTGAATTTTTAAATCAAAAAGACAAATTTTCAGAAAAAATAAGATTTATGACTAAAAAGATAATTTTCAGGAGCCCCTTCCCCCTACCGTAAAAAATCGTGAAAAAGTGTCTCGACCCCCCCCCCCTCCCCCCGTGAGCTGTTACCTAATTTAAGGACGGTCCCTCATATACATGGTCAATTGTTATAAAATGGAACAAACACTGTAAAATACAAAAATGGCAAATAAATAATGAGAGAGTATTTTGTGAATAATAATATGTGACGTGCGCCTAAGAAAGGGGGCTTACTCTAAAAAATCGAAATCGAGGTTTTTACAACTTTCTATAGTTTTTGAGTTGCTATTTTTAATGAAATCATCGAAAAAAATTTTCGAGCGTTATCATTGCTAATAATTGAGTTGTGCTCCAAATCTTGCTCCCCAACCACACTGCGCATGCGTTGACTGCATAGCACGCGCTTATTTGAAATGTTCAAAATATGCAAATTAATTGTAAACAAATAATAATTAGAAAATGCATAAAAATACATATTTCATTGCCAAATAAACTTTCGCAGTCATAGATATAATAATAATTTGATTTCACTGCTGAAATCTTTCTTCGATGTCCGAAGGAATAATGCGTTTTCAGCAGTGAAATCAAATAATTATTATATTTATGACTGCGAAAGTATATTTTGCAATGAAAAATGTATTTTTATGCATTTTTTAATCATTATTTGTTTAAAACAATTGATTTGCATATTTTGAACATTTTAAATAAGCGCGCGCTATGCAGCCAATCAGAAATTCGGCGTGACGCATGCGCAGTGCGGTTGGGGAGCAAGATTGGGAGCACTGGTTGTTAGGTTCCCAAAATGGCAGGCTTTCGCTCAAGAGCTCGAGATCCCGTGAGACACCTCCCACCACTCACCACTAGATCGCCGCGTCCCAATTATACC
>CAKNXH010000201.1:64718-80057 GCA_932178445.1 Andricus quercusramuli | reverse complement strand
ATACCCGTCCATGAGCTGCGTCTTCGACCTATCTCTTTTCTCGTGAGAATGTGTGGTAAGCGGAGAGGGAAAATTTCGTGAGTCTTCCCTCACTCATGAAAGTCGCGTCTATCCGGTCGACTTCGACCGCTCGCCCTGAAAAATCTTACTTTTCAGAGTAAGCCCCCTTTCTTCGGCGTACGTCACACATTTGTAATCCTGCATTCATTAAAATAATTTATGTTTATGAAAAACAATAATACAATGGGCCATCGAAATGGATTAATTTCCAACCGAATGGTTGGTAATTCAATCAAAAATATGATAATTTTCAAAAAAATGTGAATTTTTAACAAAATATATGATCTATTATTAAAGGAACAAAAAAGAAAAAAAAACTGAATACACTAGTAGTCTCTTGCGAATAACTTGCGCTTATTTGAGCCTGATCTTTTGGCGTCTGCAACTTCCAAGCCTACTGATTGTGAGATGAAGCGGAAGTAGTAAGCCTTGATATCGTTATCCGTGTCCAATACTCGTTCAATATTCATGGGCGTCAGTAGATTTTTGTTCAATTTTACTCTTTCGTTTTCCTTCGTTTTGTAATTAAATGCCAAAAATGGATGCAGACGTCCACTTTTATCGATATATCCCATTACGTATTTTCCAACTATTCCTACTCTGTACTTGTCCCCGGGAACTATGTCGATAACAGAACCTGAAGGACCTTCGTAACGAACAATATTAGGTATTTGAAGTCGGTATAATTCTGCAACAAAAAATATTATAAGTAGTAAATTATATTACTCATCAAATTAATTAAATACGTAGTTTTTATTTCATGAAGAAAATGTAATTCATATATTTTTGTTGATCGCTTTCAGGAGATATAAGTAACTTAATGTACGTAAAGATGAAAACAGTATATTATGCACCTAGGAGGGGGGGGGGAATGCCACTCCCACTTGGCTCATACGATATTTTTTATAACAAGTGGATGATTTCATACATTTATCGAAATACAGTCATGATTTCAGTCAATGTTAGCCATTTCAGTCATATTTCAGTCCAAACAGACAGACAGACTATCAGACCGACAAACAGACAGACTGACTAACAGACAGACTAACAGACAGACTGACAGACATGCAGACAGACGAACAGACAGACAGACTATCAGACAAACAAACAGACAGACTAACAGACAGAGATACACTTTGTAAAAACCTGTTTCTTGGGTTCAGGGGGTCTCAAAACGTGAACATTTGACAAAAACCGGGGGGGCGGCGGGCCCCCCCACAAATTTTACACAAATCTAATACCTGCTCATAATAGGATGAGAACGTAAAAATGCACTTTGAATTTCAAATATTATCAAACTTACCCACAGGATTAGTGAAAAACACTAACATGAAGCACAGAATGCCGGGAACGGACCTCATCTCGAAATCAAGGAAACCCCTTATGAAGAATTTGTATGAAAGGGTAAAAAATGAATGTTCCAATCAATGTTCCAGTTTATTTTATACTAGTCAATATATTTTTTTTTACTTTATAACGCTGTTTATTTCACGCGCTAACTGCGTAAAATACTTCAGATTTATGACATTATTGTGTACAGTTTAGAAGAAAAAAATTGATTAAATATTGAGAAACTTGATTCTGTAGCCTTAGAGGCTACATCAGCTACGAAAGATTAACTAAGTAAACATGTTATCGTTAAATTAAAAAAAAGATTAAAAAATGTTGGCCAAAAATATTGAAAAATGACTTTTTGTATGTAAGAATATTTTTAAAAAATGTATTACGTTATAAAGAGATTCAGAAACAAAAATTATTTTTTGGGATTCACGAGGTTTAGAGAGAGAAATTATTTTTTCATCAAGAATAATTAAGAACAGATGCTGTTTGGCATAATTATTTAAACAAATGTCAGAAACAAATTGAGATTTTGGCCATCTATAAACAAAGGGGCTGAATTTTTACTTACGAAATCAACTAAGAATGTCTTTGCGACGACTCTGTGCCCTGATTGTTTCAAGTTGACAACAAATATTAATTGTTTAAACAATTCAATTAAATGCGTTAAGAGTTTGGCTAATTTGCAACGAATTGAGTCATTTGTTTCTTAATTTCTCGTAAACAAAATTATTTAACGTTTATTCGCAAACTCGGAATTGTTTGATGAATATTGTTTGAATAATCAATAATTGTAAATTTGCAAATCATCATAGCAGAAACTAATCGAACAGACATTCTTAGTTGATCATGTAAAAAAAAAAATTTTTTATTACGAAGATCATAAGTCAAGAGTTTTCAATTCTAAATCTGCCAAATAGATCAAATTTTCAATTTCAAACTTCATAACTGTTAATTTAAAATTGTGCAAATTTAAAAAATGACATTTTAGAAGAGCAGAAATAAAAATTAAACAATTTTGATAATTTTGATAATCAAAAGTCAAGTTCATTCAAATTGAAGAAATTTCGCATGTAAGTCATCAAAATTAAATAATATTCAATTAATAATTTTCAAAATTGGAACATCTTATATTTTCGAGATTTATAAACAAAAATGATTGAATTTTGATAATTTTGATAATCAAAAGTCAAGTTTATTCGAATTGAAAAAATTTCGCATGTGAGTCATCAAAATTGAAGAATTTTTTATTGTTAATTTTCAAAATTGAAAAATTTTATATTTTTGGAATTTATAAACAAAAATTATTAAATTTCGCATGCAACCGGAAATGTAAAAGTTACATTTTTAGCTAAAAATTTGAATTTTCAAATAAAAATGATTTACACAAAAAACAAACGAATTTTCAACAGAATAGTTCAATTTTAAAACCGAAAAAATTAATTTATATCAACGGAGTTAAACCTTCAACTAAGTAATTTTTTCCGACGGAATTACGGTTTTTGAAAATTAATCCTTCTGGCTAGAAATTTTAACATCACATTTTTTTTTTAAATTAATTCTTTTTGATTTTGATTTTATCTATATTGATGAAAATTGATCTTTGTAAGTTGAAAATGCTACGATTCGGTTATAAATTCAATTATTTTGTTGAAAATTATTTTTCTGCTTCGAAGTTAGTTTTTTATCTAATAACTTAACAAAAAATTTGACAGTTGATATTTCTACTAAAAATTTTTTTTTCATTCAAAAGTAGTTAAATTTAGGACTCAAAAAATACTTTTCAGAAAATATTTGAATTTTCAACCAAAGAGAATAATTTTCAACTTGAATGATGAATTTTGAACCCGAAAATATAATTTTTAATTGAAAAATTTAATTAGTTTTCATCCTAGAAGATTAATTTTCCACCAGAGGAGACAAATTTCCAACAAACTACATCAAATTTCAAACAAAATGATGAATTTGGGACCCAAAAATATGAATGTTTAACAAAACAGTTACTTTTGAAACAAATAATTTAATTAGTTTTCATCAAATAAGAATAATTTTCTACCTGAGGAGTTGAATTTTTCTATAAAAAAGACGAATTTTGAACAAAATGAATAATTTTCCATAAAAAAAAAAGGAATTTTCGACAAAAAAGACAAATTTTTTAATAAAATAAGAGATTAAATTTCGAATAAGAGGAATATTATTTTTAATATTTCAATTTATTTTACAGTAGGCGCTATCTCATTTATTATTCGTATTTTACAATTCTATTTTTTCCAGGCGATGAATAACTATAAATAATAAAGATTTATGAGGTTTTTATTTACAATTTAGATGGAAAAAAAGACTAAATATTGCGAAACTCGTTCTTGTAAAATAACACTCTTAAATTAAAAGAGATTAACTAAAAGTAAATACGTTATCATTATCTTATTATTCGATTTGTATCATTTTTTTCAAATGATGTTAATTTTTTTCCTAAAACTATCTGAAAATAATTTTTAAAATCACCACAAAGAATAGAACATTTAATTTTGATTTCAACTTGTATTTTGAATTTAATTTTAGCATCATTTATAATTTTTATTTTATTATTAATTCAAGAAATTCATTTCGCCAACTTCTTTAATTTTAAATCTTTATTGTAGCTTAAAATAGTTGAAAAAACTAATTTTCAACCAAAAGTGTCATTTTTAACGAAATAGTTTCATTTTCGACCGAAAAGATTAATTCTTAACGAAAAATGTAATGGATATTTTAAGCAATAAAGATTTTAGTTTTCAAAAAAAGACAATTGAATTCGATTAATAAAAACAAATTCTCAATAAATTATAATAATTTCATACCATTAAAGGAGAATTTTTTGAATAATTGTTTAATTTAGAACCAGAAATGAATTTTAAAAAAATCGCAATTTTAACGAAAGTTGTTAAATTTTTAACCAGAAGCATTTTTTGCGAACGAGGGAAGAAAAAATTGTTACTATTTGATATTATATTCAAATTTTATAAGGGGTCATCCACAAATTTCCCATTTTTTCAATTTTCCAAATATTGGAGGTTTTAACTCAAAGGGATAAATTTTGAGAAAAAAAAAGAAAGAAAAAAAATCAGTTGAAATGATTAATTTTCAATTAAGAAAAAGTGATTTTTCAACAAAATAGTTAAATTTTCAAGCAAACTGATGAATTTACGGCAGAAAAAGTACTTCTCAACAAAAAGCGAAATAGTTGATACTTTTTAGCAAATAGTTCAATTTCCTACCCAAAAGATGAATTTTCTACGAAAAAAGACAAATTTTCAAGAAACTGGTTAAATTTGTTAGCAAAGAACAGAATTTTGAACAAAAATGAATCTTCAACCAAAAAATGAATGTATAACCTTTAACCTCCTCCCCTTTGCCTTTCTTCACTATTGGTATCACTACTCCTTCTTTCCATAACTCTGACCACCCCTCTCCTCTTCATACTCAATTCTATCATCTCAATATCCTGGTTTACTCTTTTCCTTCTTCTTCTCTCTTTATTTACCACCTTCCAAACCTCTTCTTCCATCCTAGCTTTCTCCGCTTCTTCTTTAAACCTTTTATTTTCCTCCAATTTTTTTGTTCACACACCTCAGTATACTTCTTTTTTTCCTACTATATTCTTCTCCACTACTTGTCCGTTTTCTCCATTCTCCTAATACCCTTCGCACTTCCTTCTTCTTCTGTTTAGAATCCTCATCCCATCCACTTCTATCCCCTGCTTCGCTAACTTCTTTTTTGCTTCTGCACTCTAATACTCCTTTTATTTCTCCTACCTTTATTTCCATTTCCTCATTTACATTTTCTTCCCCCATTTTGACATTCCTGACTTTTTCTTTAAACTGTTCTTTACTTTCCATTGACCAATCCCCTCTTCCTGCTCTTTTTACTTTCGCTTCCTTTTTAGTCTTATTGTTATTACTCATTTCTTCCTCTAGTGTCACTATTATGGGAAAGTGATCCGAATCTATATAGTTCCCCACCTCCAGTTTCTTAACATTTTCTCTTACTTCATCGTCCACTACCACATAATCAATTACCGTTCCCCTCTTTCCTCCTGAACGTGTATATTTCCCTTCCTCATCCCCCTCTATCCTCCACCTCTCTCCTCCCATATTTATCTCTTCTACTATTAATCCTTCTTTATGTTCTTTTAACTCTTTCTTATCATTCTCTGTTATACTTATATCTTTGTCATTACATCCTTCTTATGTTCCCATTCCTTTAGTTTCACCAGTACCATTCTGTCCCCTCTTCGCTCTTCCCTTCCTACACTTCGCACTTCCTCTATCTCTACCTTAGCATCAATCTTTTTTGGTACTTGTTCCACTCCTTCCATCAGCTCCTTCCCCTCTAATCTTAGACCCTTTATCACTATGTTTCTTTTTCTTTCTTCTCTCTCTTTCTTTTCAATTCTTTGTTCTATTTTTCTCAGCCTTTCCTTCTCCTTATTCCCACTCTCCCCACCTCCAAACTCACGATTTGAGCTTTCAATTTTTGTTATTCTACCTTTCAACTCATCTACCTTTTTATTAAGCTCTTCCTTCTTTTCTAGTCTTTGCTCCAAACTCTGCATCGTTTTCTCCAGCTTTTCCATGCCTTCTTCCCATTTCCTCATTTCTTTCCTAAGTTTGGCCATTTCCTGTCTAATTTCTTTCCTTATTTGCTCCACCCTTTTCTCCTGCTTTTCTTCATACATCCCTATTACTTCTATCATCATTTCGCGCGTTTCATTCAATCTTTCGTTTTCGATCGGATCTTTATCCTCAGCTCTATCTCTTTCTGTCATCTTATTTTTCTTATACATTTTTGGATTTTTCAAGCTTGCCCCTATATCTTCCTTGTCTTGACTGCTTCCCCTCTCCCCTCTCTTCCTTTTGATGAATACCTCAATCGATCCCACGCTCTTCGCCCTCAATCTATCCTTTTCTATCGTTTTACTATACTTTTCCCTTGCCCTCCTTTCTTTGTTCTCCCCTTTCGTTGTACTGAAAACTTCCTGATCTGAATCTCTGCTTTCCTTGCCAGTATTCGCTCCGCTAGCCATGAATCGAATTCAAACGATCCCGCCTTCTATGGTTCTGTGTCTCCATCTATCGTTGCGTCTACCTGCCTTGCCTTCCTCCTTCTCTACCCTGCCCTGTTACGACCAACCTGGTCCTCCCACCCTGTCACAAACCTCAAACCCACCTAACCTCAATTTCCACACAAATCTGTCTTGATCCCCAAAAATATCCTCACCCCCTTGTCAATCTTCCAATCTCTCAATCAATCCCTCACAAACGAACCCCTCTACACACATCCACAATCCACTCACCTCAAATTTCACCACAATTATCAGAAAAACTCAGACCAAATTTCACCGCTGCCACACACTTTCACGCGGGAAACGGAAGTCAAGATGAATCAGTCACCAAGAAGATTAATATTCTACCAGAAAAGACAAAGTTTCAACAAAATAAAAATTTTTTTAACCAAAATGTTGAGTTCTGAACTAAAGAAGATAAATGTTTGGCGAAACATGGAGTAGTTGAATTTTGAATAAAAAAAGTTAATCTACAAATATGAAAATTATCCACAAAATACTTGAATTTTCACACAAAAAAAAGTTTTCTCAACTAAAATAATGAATCATTGACAAAAAAATGAATCTTTCTCACTTTCATCATGAACATAATTTTTTTCTCACTCTTGTGCTTTAAAAATAAAGTTTTGATATAAAAATAACATAATATTATACATTCATGTGACAAATATGTCCAGAAAAACGTGGTCAATAGAATCTTACAGAAAATTCTGGTGAGGTTCAAAAAGTCCAATTAAATTCTACCTTGATAAATAGTTCATCGGGAAATAGCTTGAAAATGTATTTTTTATGTTTCTCGAATGTGAAAAAAATATCATAAGTACAGTTTTAAACTTTTACATTCTCGGAGAGCCATATTTTGTTAATTGAGAGAAAAACCTGCTTATTGTGAACAATTGTGATAAGATGAAAAAAATCAACGCCTCGATTCCATAGCGCCCCACGTCGCATTTAGACGGTGTACAGCGTTACGTCGTGTTTAGGCGGTGTACAGTTCGCCGTCGCGTTTGATCGCTGTATAGCTCCAGGTCCAATGCTCATACACAGTATTTGGAGCTGTACAACGATCAAACGCTGTACAACGCCTAAACGCGAAGTGGCGCGGCACACCGTCTAAACGCGACGTGGAGTTCTATGGAATAAAGGCGTCGAAATAGTGTCATTGATATTGAATTTACAGACATTTTTTTGCCATGATAAAGAAACTTCTGTAAAGCACAAAGAGCAATGTTCTAGTTTTTGAAAATAAGTTATTGTTACGTAAATGTCAAATGCAACATTGAAGAGGCAACATTGCAGCATGCAAGCCGGTGGTGGTAGGCTACGTAATGGACAGATATATCTCACCAAGATACCCGAAA
The DNA here is from genome assembly GCA_932178445.1 of Andricus quercusramuli. Taxonomy (NCBI): domain Eukaryota; kingdom Metazoa; phylum Arthropoda; class Insecta; order Hymenoptera; family Cynipidae; genus Andricus; species Andricus quercusramuli. The sequence goes on along the minus strand of CAKNXH010000201.1, from coordinate 72,194 downwards.
GGGCTACTGTGCAACCAGAACATCGGGAAAAAGCAGTGAGCAGCAGAACATCAGCTGCGCCTGCGGAGGATGTTTCGGCTGGTATCCTCCAGCCGACCACTTCCACAGGGATGCCGCGGCAGCGCATCAACTTTAAAACCCATCATGATGAGTACCAGATGCGCTGCCAATTTGAACAGGAGATGGCAAGGACCACAACTTCCCTCGACGGGATGGTCTTTCGCCAGAATTTTGTAGCGAAGTTTCCCGGGAATGAAAACAGCAACAAAAGACGACCTCGGGCAGCGAAGGCGTCAGATTATAGGCGGGAAACTCCTTCATAGAAGAACCATCAGCCGGATAAGATTGGAGGTTCATATACCCGTGACACGAGACGCTATAGACGTCGTGAGGCTTGCAGCCATTGGAGCCTGCCCCTGCTCCTGCTGAACTCATTGAAGAGCTGAATGAGGAAAGCCTGCGTCTTATGGTGTGCTTCACTGATGCCATCCTAGAGTTCGCAGATCAAAAACCATCAATAAGAAACGGTCTGCCGAAATTTAGAGTCGACAAGGACCTTCTCGGGTTAGTTGGCGGCTTAATCACCGAGATACTGCCTCTGTTTTGCAGCGGGATATGAGCTTGCTGCACGTGCAGACTCTTGCATATTCCGCTGCGGTCGCATGTGTCAGGATGATGAGCATGAAACTCAGAGGCCAGGCTACAACCAACTATGCCGCAAGGAAGATTTCAGACCCTCTATGGAAGTTTTGACTTTAAGGCGAGATTAGTAAAATTAGAGCAAAACTGGGACGGTTATACCAATTTCGACAGGGCGATCGGTCTCAGAAACTGACTCGCCACGTTTTGGAGATCCTTCGCCCACATAACATTAGTTCAAGAATATCTACGAACCTGGACGAAGTGATTGACTATCTCAAACTGGGGCCCTTCATCGAATCATCTTGGAGAACCCAGATCACTTTCCCTCTTTTATGACGGAGGACGTAATGCATATGATACCCAGGAAGGTAGATGCTGGTAGTCCTAGTGATTACCGACCAATCACCTGCCTCTCGACGCTATGCACACGTGGTGCACAAGGATTGAATGTTTTGTCGTGGGATGATGAGGGATATCAGGTGCTTGTCCATCAGACGAGGTATCTTCCAGGGTTATTCATTCAGCGCACTACGGTTTTGTTTATCATTGAACTCACCAAGTTGGACACTCAACAAAAGGTCATATGGGTTCAAAATTGAGGTGGGAGTGGCTAAGGCTCAACTCACTCACCTTCTGTACATGGATTATATAAAGGTTTATGATAGCTCAGAGTCAAAACTGAACAGCCTACTCAACATCTTGCTTCAGTTCCCCTATGACTTCAGGATGTCTCTGGGTTTGGACAAATGCAGCTTTCTGCAGATGAATGAGAGATGAATGCTCCACTGATACTGGACGACCCCGCTCTGATTGAGGCGATGACTGATGAGGAATCGTACAGGTACCTTGGCATATTGCAGGCTAGGGGTCCGCTCCACTCTGCAATTAAAAAGACGCTTGAGACTGCTTTTTCAGGTCGCCTTAATAGAATTCTGGCGTCTGGCCTCAGTGCGAAGAACATCACGAAGGCAAATAACACCCATGCCATTCCTCTTCTAACATACTCCTTTGGTTTGGTCATCTGGTCCATGATAGTAGTAAAGCTAGGGGGCTGTGGCTCCACTTGTCGACAGATGACGCCACCGTCGCTAGTTACCGACACCAACAGATGGCGCCAACGACTAAGGGAAGGTTCAGTTCCGTGCTAAGTTATCTGCAGCCGGTAAAACAGTGAGTTTGGTAAAGGTGATTTCTGCGAAGTTAACATTGTAAGGTTCTGTTATGTGCTAAGTGACCATTAATCGGTAAAACAGTTTATTACCATCAGTCGGTAAAACAGGTAAGTCGGTAATTTGTTATATTATCATTTCATCATATGTCGGTTGATCATATTGGGCTGTAACCATCTTGAGCCTGATTATGATTATGATTGACTTTCCTAATATACGACTTAAGATATATGTCAGTCATTTTTCTACATTTCTCATCCAGTCACAGATGTTCCACTTTATCATTATGCGCATTCTATTACGGGCTATATAATTGTAGTATATTTTACTAGATAAATAACAAAATATCCATGAATGTAGTTTTTCAATACATAATGCAAATAAATTTCATTATAAAATACAAATTTTGAATAAAAATTTTTTTTCCAACTTTATTTTTTTTTTTGTTTTTTTTTTAAATTACATAAATATAATTTTTCTAGGTTCCTTGAGAAAATTCAAAATGATTTTTGAAAATTTTAGATTTTTTAAAAATAACGGCGATACCACAATATTTTTAAACTAATACCTTACAAATTTCCAGATTAGTTTTTGGAATTTCAAAAAATCTTCTTGAAAATCTACTTTTTTTTCAAATCTTTTCCAATTTCAAAGGATTTTGCAAATTTTTTTAAAACTTGTACTCATCTTTCGAAATGATTATAATTTTTCCTAAAATTTATGAAAAATATTTTGAAACTAATAAAATTACCTTAAAATCTTATAGATTTTTCTCAATATTTTTAGCAATCTTTTGAAATGTTTTAGAATCTTTTTGAATTTTCTTCAAAAAATAATTTTTCAAAATAAAAATTCATTCGAAGTTGTCCCGGAAATCTTAGAAAATTTGTTGTATTCTCTTGAAATCATTCAAAATTCTTAACAAGCGTTGAAGTTTTTTCTGAATTTTTCAAAATCTACATTTTGTTAACATTCTTCAAAAATATTAATAAGATATAATCTATTTTCTAAACTTTTCAAAACATCGACAACTTTGATATATCTTTTTAGATAATTGCAAGAGAGTCCCAATTTTTTTTAAATTATGATGCGCGCATATAAATATATATTTACTGGAATTTTTTAATTAAAATAAAGAAAATCCTGTAAATCATACTGGTTTATTAAAATAATGAGGGCCAATAATATAATGACAATAATAATAATGATATAATAATAAAGCGCTGTTAGCTAATTGACTAGTGGAATAAGAAGGTATCTTTAAATTTGTAGTTTTTATAAACAAATGGAGTCGTAAATTAAAATTAAACAATTGGCAAAATTTCGATGAAGTATGAAAATATGTAATGTATGGTAGCCAATTTTCTTAAAATTGCAGTTTTCCATAAATAAAATAATTATAAATATTATATAATTATAATTATAATATAAAATCAATCACAATTATAATTATTTTCTCATTATGGATTATATTAAATGAAACACAACGATTGAAATATATAATATTTATTCTTATTCACAAGATTGCCCTCTAAATATGTAGTTATCTAAATATCTTCTTCTAAATATCTTAAGGAATTATTCGAATTTTTCTAAAAATTTTCTTTAAATTCTGAAGGATAAAGAAAATTTTCTTCAAATCCACCAAATTCTGTTTCGAGAATATTCTCGCAGAATTATTTTTTCAAAATGAGAAATCCGTTTTAATTATCTCATGATTTTGAAGAAATTTATTTTGATATCGTGAAACCTTTCAAAATCCTTAAAAAAATTCAAAAAAAAATTTTAATTAATTTTGAATCTTTTGGAAACTTCTAAACGTATCTCAAACTTACTCGAATTTTTCATAAAACTTTCTAATCTTACTAATTGAAAATGTTTGCTTTAAAACCGTTCACATTCTTCTTTGGAATTTTAGAAAATAATTTAAAATGTTTTGAAATATTTGTGAATTTTCTCTGAAAATTTATTTCTCGAGATAAAAAATTAGTTACAATTGTCTCAGGAAATTTAAGAATTTTTTATTATCGTAAAACGTTTCAAAATATTGAAGAAGCTTCAAAACTTTTATTTCCAAACATTCAAAAATGTACCTTTTTTTCTAACTTTTCGGAAATATTGTCAAATTTTTCATTAATTTTTAATCTAATTAAAACCTGTTAATGTCTCTTAAACTTGATTGAATTTTTGATAAAAGTTTGTAATCTTGCTAATTGAAAAATTCGGCTTTAAAACCGTCGACATTATTTTTCGAAATTTTAAGAAATAGTTAAATTTTCAAGAAGACAGCAGAATTTTCAGCCAAGACGAATGACTTTTCAAGAAGATTGTTTCATTTCAATCCAGATAGTTGCATTTTCATCCAAGAAAGATGAAATGTCTCTTAAAACAGATGAAATGAAAAAAAAACTTTAAAAAAATAATTCAATTTTCATCCAAAGAAGATTCCCGTTTACTTTCAGATACAAAAATAGTAATTATAAACTAAAAGTTGAATTTCTGCTGAATAGTTGCATTTTTAACGAAATATTATAACTTTTAACAAAATTGTTAAATTTTCAACCAAATAGTTGCATTGTCCAAGAAAAATGAAAATACTACTAAAAACCATGAATTTTTAAATCAAAAAGACAAATTTTCAACAACAAAAAAAAGAGTTGAAATTTCATCCAAATGACGGTCCCTTACCTTTTTTTCTAAGCTTCAAAAGTGTCGGATGAATGCCGTCGGTATTTATGAACGTAGTTCCACCGAACAAGCTTTGGCGGCGTGGCGTCGCTTATAAGTAAGTGGCGTGGGGTATCCAGTGAATTAGAGGTGGAGGGGATACATGGGTTGGAAAGAGAAGGCGGATAAGACTCTTGGAATCATCGCTTACTCCTATGTATCCCCTCCACCTCTAATCCACTAGATACGCCACGCCACTCACGTACAAGCTTCGGCGGCGTGACGTCGCTCATGCGTGAGTGGCGTGGCGTATCCAGTGGCTTGCAGGTGGAGGGGATACAGAGATTGAATAAAGACCGCCGCTGCTACCTCGCTCACTCCTATGTATCCCCTCCACCTCCAAGCCACTGGATAGGCTGCGCCACTGAGTACAGTTTCACCGACCAAGCTTCGGCGGCGTGGAGTCGCTTATACGTGAGTGGCGTGGCGTTTCCAGTGGCTTAGAGGTAGAGGGGATACATAGGTTGGAAAGAGAAGGCGGATACCGTTCTCGGACTCCTCGCTTCCTCCTGTGTATCCCCTCCACCTCCAGGGCACAAGATAGGCCACGCCACTTACGTATAAGTGACGCCACGCCGCGTTTCGTTCAGTTTATAAATTTCGCCACGCCAAGTTCAGGCGGCGCGCCGCCGGAACTTGGCCGGTGAAACTGCACTCTATGAAACCGTACTCATCGGTGTGTCGTGGCTACGGGGCTGAAGTTTGCGGCTTACAAACTTGCGGTACGGGCGTTCGATTCTAGGTTCTTCGTATATTTTTTCCATAGGAGAGTCTCTTTCGGATAGCTTGCGCTTGCGTGAAGGTGTTCTTACGGCATCAGCAATTTTTAGGTTTTTAAACTCTTCAGTGATGGGGTAGTAGAAATGAGCTCTGATATCCTGATCTTCTTTCAATACTGGCTCTATTTTATTTTGATTTATGTCCAATTTCACTTTTTCGTTCTCCTTCGTAAAGTAATTATACTTCAAAAATGGAAGCAGACGCCAATTTTGGTCAACATATCCCATGATGTATTTTCCAACTACTCCCACGTGATACTCTTCGCCGAGATTTATGGGGAAAATGAAACCTGAAGAACCTTCGTAATGAGTAAGCTCAGATATTTGATATCGGTATAATTCTGCAACAACAAATACTATAATTAGTAAATGAATTATTATATTTTTTATTAAATTCAATGCAATGTTGAAAGAAAAAATTCATTTTGATGAGAAGAATTTTGAATAGAAAATAAGTAGGTGTCATCCACAAATTACGTAAGACCCACGTTTTCGCATAGGACTTCCAAAATTAAAAGTCAAACCACCGGCAACTGAAATTTAGTGATTGTGAATTCTCTTTTGTTAAAGCTCCTTTGGCTGCAACGAACATATTCTCATCATATTTATCGTGATAAAAAAAGGTCAGAAGCAAATTTTTAGATCTGATTTAGGCGAAAAAATTTGTTATCAAACATTTTATTGTACCTCAACTTGTCCTCCACTTCCCTTCCTTTCCACTACTCTCCCTTACCGCTAATAATTCTCCTTTACCGATATTCTCCTCTTTTCAATTTCCCACTCTACTATATTCCTCCTCACATCCCACTTCCCCACCTTGCTATCGCACCCATCAATATCCCCCTTTCACCACTTCTCCCGCTACACTTTTCCTCTTTCCTTTACTACCCCTCTCTACCCTTAATACCCCTCTCCCAAATTTCCCACCCTACTACCAATTCCCTCACATCCCACTTACACACCCTACTATCTCACCCCTCCCACTCCACTTCACCACTTCATTAATCCTTATCTACTTATCTATATATATACACACTTATATACTTATACTTATACTTATATACTTATACTACTTATACTTATATATACTTATCTACTTCCTTATCTACTCTACTGTCTCACCCCTCACATCCCACTTTCGCCTCCCACCTTCATTTCCCCTTATTTTCTCTACTTCCCCTCTTCACCGATATTCTTCTCTTCCCAATTACCCACTCTTCTATATTTCCAATCACATCCCACTTCTCCACCTTCCAATCGCAACCCTCACATCCCCCTTCAACCACTTCTCCCGCTACACTTTCCCTCTTTTCTCTACTACCCCTCTCTGCCCTTAATACCCCTCTCCCCAATTTCCTACCCTACTATCTCTCCCCTCAAATCCCATTTTCGCCTCTTCTCCCACTTTTATTTGCCCTTATTTCCTCTACTTCGCCTCTTTACCGATATTCTCCTCTTTTCAATTTCCCACTCTACCATATTCCTCCTCGCATTCCACTTCTCCACCCTACAATCGCACCTCTCACATCCAGATTCCAACACTTCTCCCGCTACACGTTTCCTCTTTCCTCTACGACCCCTCTTTACCCTTAACACCCCTCTCCCCAATTCCCTAGACTACTATCTCTCCCCTCACATCACACTTACGCACCCTACTATGTTACCCCTTCCACTCCACTCCACCGCTTCTTCATCCTCTACTCTACTGTCTCACCCCTCACATCTCACTTTCGTCTCTTCTCCCACCTTTATTTCCCCTTATTTTTTCTACTTCTCCTCTTCACCGATATTCTCTTCTCCCCAATTTCCCACTCTTCTATATTTCCAATCACATTCCACTTCTCCACCTTGCAATCGCACCCCTCACATCCCCCTTCTAACACTTCTCCCGCTACACTTTCCCTCTTTTCTCTACTACCCCTCTCTACCCTTAATACCCCTCTCCCCAATTTCCGAGACTACTATCTCTCCCCTTACATCACACTTATGCACCTTACTAGTTCACCCCTCCAACCCCACTTCCACCTCTTCTTCCTCCTTTGCTCTTTCTTACTTCCCTTACTATTCCTCTTCTCCTCATCTCTCCTTACTTAGGGGCTGTACTTGAATTACGTAACGGATTATAGGCCCACCCTGAGACCCCCCCCTCCTCCTCTCTC
>CAKNXH010000201.1:44740-59593 GCA_932178445.1 Andricus quercusramuli | reverse complement strand
TTTTAAGACCTACCTGTACCGATTTATGAAATTTCAAAAGAATGATTCATTCTGTTTTTATGGAAAAAACTTTTTTGATATTCATAATGCAACAATTATCTCTCTTGTGTATTTGTTCGCGTCTTAGAGACGCATCGATCGACTTACTGTTGAACCTTTCATGACCTACCAGTACCGATTGATGTAGTTTAAAAAAAAACAAAGTTTCCATTTCCAAGAGGAGTACCTTTGAAATAAAAGCATACTGATAACTTTTATTTTTAACCCACCCTTACCCCCCACAGCGCCCCAAATATGACCCCAAAATCAAAAAATACATTTTTACGTATTATTGTTACTTTTTAGCAATTTCCGTCGTCTTTTTGCACAAATAATCACTATTGGATCATTCGAATATTTCCCATGACTTTTTGAACAATTTCCATTTGTTTAAACAAATGTACCTTATTTAAACAATTATTTATTCCAAAAAATGTAAAAAATAATCCTGCTTTCTGATTGAAATGTAATAGTTTGTCATTGTTTGAAAATTTAATTTTTTTAGAAATATTATGTAATTATTTAAACAATTACTTACTGTTTATTCTCAAAATTATTGAAAATTGACCCAGAGATGTCCAGTTTTTTCTCAAATTGGTATGCTATGCTCCTTTTTGTTAAATAATTATATAATTTTGATACATATCTTTTAATGTTTAATGCATTTTTATTTGTTTAAACAATTTTGATTTGCTCAAGCAGTTTTTTTTCGATAACTTTAAAAAAATAAAATAAAATACATGTAATTATTTTTCTGACTGTATAGTGTATAGAAAGAATATATTAATCATTTTTTAATTGTTTAAACAAATACAGTTTGTTTAAACAATTACTCTTCCGAAAAGATTTTTTAAATCGTATTTTCTGAATTAAACATTATATTGAATGATTTCCAGGAGTGATACTTTCAGCTTAAATAAAATAGAATAGAATAAAAAACTATTTTTTTGGGGACTGGAAACGCCTGAAATATACATTTGTTTATATAATTTTTTTTTCTAAAATGAATAAAACTTTACGAATAACAAAATTTTCTCAGAAAAAAAAAATCTTAAAAAAAAGAAACATTCTTCAACAAGATTATTAAGTTTGCAAATGAAAATTCTGACACCCAAAAATAATGTTTTCATCAAGGTAATTCAATCTTTAAACAAATAGGTATTTGAATTTTCAACCGAAGGAATACATTTTCTACCAAGAAAAGCAAAATTTCGAAATAGATACATGACATTTTATCTAAAAACCAAATTTCCAACCAAAAAGAGATTACTTAAATTTTTATTTAAGAAAAATTAATTTTAAAACCAAAAAAAAAGAAAGATTTTTGACAAAATAGTTAAGTTTTCAAATAAAATCATGCATTGTAAAAAAACAAAATAATTTTTCAATACGGTAGATCAACTTTCAACCAAGTTGGTAGTTGAATTTGCAACCAAAAAGATTATTTTTCTACCGAAAAAAGGCAATGTTCCAAAAAATACATGAGTTTTCACCTAGAGACTCAATTTTGAACAAGTTGATTTTTAAAACAAAATAATGTGAAAAAAGAGAAATTTCGACTAATTTTTCTACAAAAAGTCGAGTTCTTAAAAAATACATGAATTTTTGTCCAAATAGCTGAATGTTCTACTTTCTACTAGAAATGAAATAATTTAATCTTCTATTAAAAAATTAATTTTTATTTAGAAAAATTAATGTTTATAAAAAAAAAATTTATAACCAAATAATTGAATATCTAACCAGAAATTTAATTTTCTTAAAAAAATGGAAAAGCAACATATTTAGTTAAAAAATTAATTGTTAATATTAAAAAAAATTAATTCTGAAGAAATTAATAAAAATTTTATTTAACGTTTCAACTAAAAATTAGATTTTTTCAAGCAGGAAGCGTATTACCAAAAAATATAAAGTCCTAACAAACTCAATTTTTCATTAAAAATACTAATTTTCCACCAGAAGTCCCAAACTGGCAACAAAATATTTCATTTTCCAACCAAAAAGATGAATTTTCAACTAAAATGATAAATCTCCTAACAAAAAAATAATTTTTCATGAAAGTAGATTGATTTTCAACCGGGTGGTTTAATTTTCAATAATAAAAAAAATTTGTCACCAGCCAATTGTACATCCAATGCAAAATATGAATTTTCATTCAAGAAGATTAATTTTTATCGAAGAAGAATTTTCAACAAAATACATAAATTTGGAATCCAACAGGTGCATTTTTTGACAGAAAGATAATTTTCTAACAAATAGTTACATTTTTAACTGAGAGGATTCATTTTTTACAAAAGCCGATGAATCTACAACAAAATTCATAAAATGGAATTTTCCACTAAAAAAAGATTTTTTTCGGATTTTTTTTCTCAAGTTTAGACTTATTCTACGATAAGACTTGAGAGTTGGAGTTATAATAAACTACAATGTGACTCCGATGCTTGAGGTCGAGCGAACCTCTCCTTCTAGCATGTGAAACGATGTTTTCGAGAGCCTATTCGATAGCTAGGACAGCGCCACCAATTTGGAACTATTCAGGAGAAATTATTCTCTGAATGTATATTATTTATTGAATCAAGATATTGTTATGAAAGCTTTTGATACAACAATAGGATTTGAACCATAGCCGGTAGTAAATAAACAATCTATAAGCACCACCGTCTGCAGCATTTTGTCATTCATGTTCATAAAATATAAATAATATTAATAATAATGGAAAGCTTATAATAAAAATATTTTTAATGGCTCTTCAACAGATGGTGGTAGTGTATAAGGGCTCTCTTGGCAGGTAGAACTAGTAAGTCTGCCGAGATGAAGTGGAAGTAGTGAGCGTTGATATCCTTATCCGTATCCAACACTCGTTCAATATTCCGACCTCCTGGTAGATTTATGTTCAATTTCACTCTTTCATTTTTCTTGGTTCTGTGATTAAAAACTAAAAATGGATACACGCGTCCATAATGATCAACATATCCCATGACGTAGTTTCTAACTATTGCTACACTAAACTCGTGGTCAGGAAGTATTTCAAAAACAGCACCTGCAGCACCTTGATAATGAGTGACATTCGGTATGTGAAGTTGGTGCAATTCTGCAAGAACAAATACTAGAAGTGGTAAATTAATTATTCTATTGCTCATCAAGTTCATGCAATAACCTTTGGTATACACACTGGGTTACGCTAACCCGGCTCGATTTGGCATGATCTGTTATTTCGAAACAAGAAAAAATGTGGGTCTGTACTCAGCCTTACCAGCTTCAGCTATTTGTGTGAAAAAATTATTTTCAAGTTTTCACTCACATTTTGATTCTGAATAAATGCTGAAAAATTCTAATATTTTATATATAATTCTGTCCCCAAAAGCGAAAAATTGAGAATTTGTTTGAGCTTTTGCGTTTTTTCAATAACTTTATTATTTCTATAACAATATTTGGGTTATTTCAGAAGATAATCATGAACTTTGAGGTATGTATATAGTTCAAATCATCAATTTTTGCCGAAAAATGGAGTATTCTGGTAGAATAACTTATCCGCGGGAACCGGAAATTTGCCTACTTTCGAATCACTTAACAAACATGTTTTTCAGAACATTCGAAAAAAGCGAAACACACAGTCTTAAAGTACAAATCTTGAACTTTCCATTCATCAGAATTTGGGCCTAATTATCTTGATTTTCACGCAAACAACAGCCTTTTAGAAAAAATGTGATTTTTCACAAAAATTTTAAAGATGTCTTTGTTTATTTGAAAATATGTATATGTTTTTTTATATTGACCAATTTCAAAACCGTACTGCTCAATTCTCGAGAATTTTCTCTATGGAAACAAAGAAAAAGAGGAAAAATTGCTCAATTAGGAACGAAGATATGAGCTGTTAAAGTTTGCCGGGTGAACCTAACCCAGTGTGTATACCTCGTTATAAAACTATAGTGCGTATACTTCAAACAAGGTAACTTCGGACATGTGGGGTGAGGGGCCGTACTTCAATTACGTAAAGGAGCCTTTCCAAAAAAACCCCTTCCCCTGTAACGAATCGTAACAAAATATCCCCCCCCCCCCCCCCAACCTTTTGCTTTACGGAATTTATGGGTTTCAAGAGTAATAAGAAATGGGACTTGAAACTAGTGGAAATTTTTTGTATTTTACCATTAACATTCATATACAAATTAAAAATTTCCAAATTTAGTTTTTCTAAAAAAAAAGTGACTTTCCTACGATAAAAGATGACTTCTCGAAAAAATTTTAAATTATCTTCAAACTAATGAAAATCTCTACAAAATAAGAAAATTTCCAACGAAAAAGTTGAATTTACATCTTCAAAAGATAATTCCGAAAGAAAAAAATGTGATAGTTGATATTTCAATCAAGAAGGATGAAATTTCATTGAAAAAGAAACGAATTATTAAATCAAATTGACGATTTTTCAATACATAACCAGGAAAAATAAGAATTTTCAGCGAAGCAATTTCTATTAAAAAAGATCAGTTTTCAACTAAATAGTCAAACTTTAACCAAAGGGATGAATTTTCAACTAGAAGTATGAATCTTCAACAGAAAAATGATTTTTTAACAAATTGGTTCGAACACAACTTTGAAACAAAATAGTGTAAATAAAAAGTAAATTTTCTACGAAAGAGATTAATTTTCAACAAAACAGAATTTTCAACCAAAAGTATGACTTTTTTAGAGAATAGTTTTATTTTGAACCAAAAAGTTGCATTTTAAAAAAAAAAAAAGAATATTCTCTTAAAACAGATGGATTTTTAATTAAAAGAAAAAGGAAACAATTTTTCAAAAAATAGTTGAATTTTCATCCAGAAAAGAATTCAATTGATTTTTCAACACAAAATGTCAATTTTTCCATTTTTTCAACCATTAAAGCATTCTTGTACAAGAAATATGAATTTTCTACTCAGAAAGATGATTTTTAAAATAAAAAAGATAAATTTTCAAAAAAAGTAGTCAAATTTTCATACAAAAAAGATTTCAGGTGATTTCTCAACAAAACAATTGAAATTTCGACCAAAAAACAGATGAATTTTTAAAGCAAAATGACAAATTTTCAAAAAAACAGTTGATTTTTATCCAAAAAACATTTCAATTGATTTTTCAAACCAAAATATGAATTTTTCTCAAAAAGATAATTTTCAGGAGGAAGCAACTGCAAAAAAGGAATATGAACACAAAGCAAATAAATTACTAACAAGAATGTTAAGTCAGGGTTACCGCAAAACTTTATTTTAAAAATTGTCTAATTTTTCCCAAAGTAGGTATTTGAATCTTTAACGAAAAAAATCAATTTTCATTCAAGAACATTAATTTTTTACCAAAAAAAGTTTTAAAAAAATACATAAATTACCGAAAAAAGAAAAGAAACCAAAAATGGTTAAATAAAATTTTTAGATAAAAAAATCAATTTGAAAAGCATGGTCAAATCAACAAAATACATAAATTTTCAACTAAATAGTTGAATGTGCAACTAAAAATTAAATTTTTGACCAAAAATGGAATGGGTAAATTTTCAGTTAAACAAAAAACAAAAAAAAAACAAAAAAAAACAAAGAGCATCAGATGGGAAATCTGAAGGACCTGGGTTCGGATCCCAGCGGGGCAGGAGACATTTTTTCACAACTTATAAAATTAATAATCAATATTCAAAAATATTTATTTTAGACCTTGTAGACAAAAAATATTACCTTAAAATTATGTGATACAAATTATCTGATCAAAAACATAACGTAAAAAAATATAAACATAGAACAGTTAAATTTTCAGTAAAAAAAAAAATAATTTTCATAAATAATTGAATGTTCATAGAAAATACAAATTTTCAACAGAGTAATTAAATTATCATTCAGAGAATTTAATATTCTATCAAATTAATTTTAAAAAAACGGGTTCAACTTTTAACCAAGTGGCTGAATTGTCAACTAAAAAAGATGAATTCCATACAATGATGACCTACAAGATTTTTTCAAAGTCAACTTCTTCAAAAAATGAAAACCCCCTTTTTTTACATCGGCACTCGATAGAGCGAGAAGCTTTACATTCAAACATGTACCCAGGTCATACATAGGTACATTGTAATCTTGCAAGGGGATTTCCAATGAAAAACCATTGACCTTGAAATGACCTTGAAGATCATCGTCAAGGTCATGTTCAAGGACACTACTCAATGCGCCCTGCTAAAGTTAGTAACTTTGCTCGTTACAACAAAAAATGGAAAGTTTCTATTCCTAGAGGTATGCAGACCTTGTTTTAGTTTAAATGACCTTGGAGTGACCTTCAAGGTTAAAATGTACCTATGTATGACTTGGGTACATATTTCAACGTAAATTTTCCCGCCCTATCGATTGCGGATGTAAAAAGCCGGTTTCCATTCTAAAAAAAAAAAGTTGACCTTGAAAAAACCTTGAAGGTCAGCGTCGAGATAATCATAAAAGACATTATTTTGCTAATTCAACTCTTTTGTTAAAAATTCGTCTTTTCGAGTTAAAAATTCAACCCTTTTCGTATAATAATAACCTTTTGTTTCAAATTCATATTTTGTTGTTGATAAGTGTACTGAAATCTTTTTTGGATGATAAATATTTGTTCTCAAAACTTGCCTTTTTAATTCAAAAGTTTTTTTTTCAGTAGAAATATTGCATCTTTTTTGGACAAAAATGCAACTGTTTTGCTGAAAATTCAACTATTTCTTAGAAAATTCACTTCTTGTTTGAAATTTGTATTTTTCTGTAAAAATGTCTATTGAAATCCTTTTGGATGAAAATTCAAATCTTTTCTTGAAAACTTGTCTTTTCTGGATGAAAATTCAACCATTTAAATTTTTTTTTTCAATTAAAAATTAATCGGTTTTAACAGAAATTTCATCTGTCTTGGATAAAAATGCAACTGTTTGGTTAAAAATAAAACTATTTTGTTAAGAAGTCATATTTTTGTTTGAAAATTAAACTATTTGGTAGAGAATTATACTATTTCGTTAAAAATTCATCCCTTTTGCTTAAAAGATTCGCCTTTTTCGACGAAAAATTCAATTTTGTTTGTACAAACTTATTTTTTGTTAAAAAATTCATATTTTGAATTTCAAAAGTCAACTGTAATCATTTCTGGATGAAAATTCAACTATTTAAAAAAAATTACTTTTCAAATAAAAATTCATCTATTTTAAGAGAAATTTCATCTTTTTTGGATAAAAGTGCATTTATTGGGTAGAGAATTCGACAATTTTTTTAAAAAGTCATCCTTTTTGTATAAAAATTCGTCGTTTTGGATCGAAAATTCAATTTTTTTCGTAGAAACTTATTTCTGGGTTAAAAATTCATATTTTGATCGTGAAAAGTTAAGTAAAATCTTTTCCAACAGAAAATTCAACTATTTTTTTAAAATTTATCTTGTTCATTCATAAATTCATCCGCTTTGGTAGGAATTTCTTTCCTCTAATGAAAATGCAAATTTTTGTTTAAAAATTATTCTTCTTCGCTTGAGTATTCAACTATTTTATTTAAAAGATTTGGTTGAATCACTTTGTTAAGAAATATTTTTTTTTTTGAAGAGTTATATTTTCTCCTGAAAATTCATCTCTTTAGCTGAAAGTTTAACTATTTTTTTGAAAATTAATCTTTTTGAATTGAAAATTCAACTACTTGGATAAAAGTTATACTACATTGTTAAAAATTTATTTTTTTGATCGAAATTTGTCTTTGGTTAAAAATTGAACTGTTTGGTGGGAAGGTTTTTTTTTGGTTTGAAATTAATTTTTTAACTGCACTCAAAATTATAAATATTGATAAACTTACGACCAAGATTAGTGAAAATCATTGAGATAAAGCACATAATTTCCATCACAGTCCTCATCTTAAAATAAGGGAAACCTTGTTTGAAAATTTTTTATAAAAGCTATCTTCAAATTTATTTATTTTCAAATTTATATTCCATTTAGGAGAGAAACCTGACTGAATAATGTCAAAATTGTTTTTTTTTTTCATTAGGCCTTCCTAGGTGTTGTTTTAGTAAATACGGAAAACCGTTTTTTGAGGAAAACGCTTATTTCCGTTATACCAGTGACTTGCGTATGATTCATATCGCCTTTAATCAAGACGGGAACACTTGAGGAACATAAATAATAAACATAAATAATATAACCTGAAACTGTTAAAAAATTGCAGATCTTGTTTGAACCATAACGATTTTGTGTAAAACACTTACAAAACCCAAAAAACAAAATTTTCAAAAAATGTCCAATTTTTTAGATCTAATAAGCAAATTTTTAATTAGAAACAACCATCTCAACCTTTTTAATAAAATGAGTGAATCCTCAACAAAAAAATATTTTTCAATCTAGAAAGAAAAAAGTTTTAATTAAATTATAATTTAAGAGGAAAAATTATTTTCTATGCAAAATACAAATTTCGAATAACTACTTAGTTTTAAAGTTTATTCGTTTTTATGATCTTATAAATATAATTTTTTCTGAGGTTCTTGAGAAAATTCAATACGTTTTTTGAAGAAGTCAGATATTTGGAAAAAGTATCTAGAAATTTTTTTTAAATTTTTTCTATTTTATAGGATTTTAAAAATTATTCAAAGTTTGAAAAAATTGTAATCTCTGGAAAAAAATTTCAATCCCTAAATATCTTTTTAACTGACTCGAGTTACTCCTCAAATTTAAAAAATCTTTTAAAATGTAAGAAATTACCTTAAAATCTTCTAAATTTTTGAAAGATCTTTCCAAACCCTAAACTATAGTTGAATCCTCAACCAAATAGTTGGATTTTCAATCAATAAAAATGAGTCTCAATACAAATAGTTGAATTTTCAACTAAAAATATGAATTTCGAACAGAAAAGTTCATTTTTAACCCGATAGTATAATTTTCTACCGAATCGTTGAATTTCAAATCCTAAAGGACGAACTTTCTACAGAAAAGTTGAATTTTCGATAAAAAATATTAATTCATAGCTAAAATGATGAATCTTCAACCAAAAAAATTAATTTTTAAAAAATTAGCTCAACTTTTAAGCAAGAAGTTGATTCTTCAATTTTTGCATTTTCAACTAAAAATGATAAATTTTTCACCAGATAGATTAATTTTGTAAGAATTTTGAATGTTGAATTTTTAACTTATAAAGAATTAATTACCAAACGAAAATGGAATAGTGAAATTTTCAGGGAAAAAATAATTTTTCAACAAAGTATATAGTTCAACTGACAACTAAGTGGTTGAATTCAAAATCGAAGATCCTTTTTTTCAAGAAAGTTAAATTTTGAACCAAAAAGATGAATTTTCTACAAAGAAAATTGATGTTCTACAAAAAAACACGAGTTTTCCACAAAATACATGAATTTTCAATACATTTGTGGAATTTTGAAGCTAAAAGTACAAATTATCTATGAAAATGTTGAGGTTTAGTTTTATTTTTAGTTTTTCTTCTGGTTTTGATTCAATTTCCTTTTTTTTTAACAAATACATCAATTTTCTACGAAAAATATGAATTTTGGTCGAAAAAATTCATTTTCAGTCTGATAGGTTGATTTTCTATTATATTGTTAAAAAAAAAATATATATATATATATCAGTGGAAAAAAAGAAGAAAAAATTTGAGAAAAAACTGAACTTTTTTAGTATTATTCTAAGATAATATAAGTACAAATAATAATAAATTGTTTATTAAATTTATGTTAACATCTAATTATTAGTAGAAATTACTATTTTATATATTAGAAACAGTTTGTATTTTGAAAACAGCAAAAAAATCATAATTAGCGCCAAAGCCTCGCAAAACCCGTATTTTGACTTATGGGGTTTTTTTGTGTACCTATAAAACAGACTTATGGGAGTGATATTCAGAAAGTAATTTTGTCATCTGGATTATACAGGGTTTTCTGAAAGTATGGAAACAGCATTTTCGGAGAATATGACCAACACAAAAGTTGTAGCATTTTTGACCTGATCGAATGGTGATCTTGACCTTGATCATGACCTTCACTGTCATTTCAAGGTCAAATTATTTTTGTAATATGGGAACCCCTATTTTTCTCCTCAGGAACTGAGAGAGCGGAAAATGTTGCGTCCAGATATGACCTTGAACAATCGAAAATTTGACATTGGAAGGTCATGGCAAGGTCAAGCAACGTACAGAAGTATGACTCGACTTGCATACATTTTTAAAGAAAATATCCAACGCAAGAGTGGTAGCATTTTCGACCTACGATTGAATAGTGACCTTGACCTTCACGCTCATGTCAAGGTCAAATCGTCTTGTTTTAAAGGGAACCCTTCTTTCGATCCCGGAAACTGAGACAGAGGAAAATGCCACGTCCAGATATGACCATTACCAATCGAAAATTCGACGTAGGAAGGTCATGTTCAAGGTCAAGGTCAATATCACTAATCAGTCGGGGCTCGAAAATGCCACAACTCTTGCGTTGGACATTTTCTTGACAGTCGAGTCATCCTGATGTACGTTGTTTGACCTTGCCATAACCTTCTCAGGTCAAATTTTCGATTCGTCAAGGTCAGATCTGGACGTTAAATTTTCCACTCTCTTTGTTCCCGGGGTCAAAAATACGGGTTCTCATTTGGAAAAATCAATTTGACTTTGAAATTTCTGTGAAGGTCAAGCTCAAGGTCAAGCTCAAGGTCAAGCTCAACAGTGGGGCGATATTTTGCTGTTCCCATAATTTTAGAGTACCCTGTATAGCTTATTGTAAAGAAAAATATTGTGTTTCAACTCGATTCAGTGAATATTGACGATTGTAAATGAAATTTACAAAAACCTCTTTTTTCATTCGAGAAACAGCTCTTAAAGTTTATGGTGCTTGCGTAATCTCTCAATATTATTTTCTGTAAGACGCATTTTTTTTTTGTGGATATGAACAAATTTTTGGGCGATATACATGAAAATTCCGGACTGAAAATTTTCCAATGTGTTTTTGGAAGACCCTAATGTATAATTTATTATTAATAATAATAAGGAAATGAGGAATGCATGCAAAATGAATAATTGCTTATTAAAAATTAAATCCTTTATTCATTAAAACAGAGGATTGGTTTGTATTACAACCAAGTGGAGCGTTTTTGAATTATTGTTCATGTATATAATTTTTTTTGAATTATATAATAATAATAACAATAATAACAATATAGAATAATAATAATGGAATACATTTTAAGTTTTCAACTCTTCCACAACGCTAATGTCTTTATCGACGTGATTGCTGAATTTAGCCTCGAATTTATTATCCATCTTCGAATTCCAAATTGGTGCAATGTCCGGACATGACATGCTATATAGGTTCATTTTCACTTCCTTATTTATCTTCATATTGAGATAAACAGCCAAAAATGCAGGAAATATTCCATTGTTATCGATATGTCCCATGCTATGGCTTCCAATCAATGCTGCTCCATACATGTCCCCAGAATGCATATTGAATGCAAAGATTCCAATAACTTTCGTCATGATGAATACAAGGCAATTCAAGCATGTTTGATCTAAAATGATAAATATTCTATGTAGAAAATGTATTATTGTATTACATTTGGGTGGCTCATAGGGTAGAATGGAATAGGATAGGATAGGATAGGATAGGAAAGGATAGGACAGGATAGGATAGGATAGGATATGGTAGGATAGGATAGGATAGGATAGGATCAGGTAACACTGCATCGGATTGGAATGAATAGGGTCGAATTGAATAGGTATAAATAAGATCGCATCAGTTAAGCCTAAATAGGGTAGGATTGTATCAGATCGAAGCAGAAAGAATAAGATAGGATAGGATAAGATGGGTAAGAATAGGATGTATAGTTTGGGACAAACCGGATCAGATAAGATTGCATCGGGTAAGATTGAATAGGATAGGATTGTATAAGATCGAAGCAAAAAAGATAAGATAGGATAGGATTTTATTAGATCGCATTGGATAGGATTGAATAAGATATGATCGTATAAGATCACAGAAGAAAGGATAAAATGGGATAGGCTAAGATAGGATAGATCCCATCACATAATACCACTTCGGATAGGAGTAAATAAGATCGTATTGTCTAAGATCAAATAGGGTAGGATTGTGTAAGATCGGAGTAGAAAGGATAATATATGATGAAATAAGATAGGTTAGGATATGATAGTATAGGATAGGATAGACCAGATCGAATAAGATCGCATCAGGTAGGATCAAATAGGATAGGATCGTATAAGATCGCAGCAGGGAGTATGGAATAGGTTAGGATAGGATAGGATAGATCGGATCACATTAGATCGCATTAAATGGGAACAATTAAGATCGCATCGGGTAGGACCAAATAGGATAGGATCGTATGGGCTCTCAGCAGGAAGGATAAGATATTATAGGATAGGATAGGATAGGGTTGGATAGGATAGATCGGATCCGATAGGATGACATCGGGTATGATTAAATAAAATTGCATCCGTTCAAATTGAATAGGATATGATCGTATAAGATCGCAGCAGAAAGGATAAGACATGATAGGATAAGATATAATTGGATAAGATAGGGCAGATCGAATAAGATAACATCGATAGGTTTGAATTGGATTGGATAAGACAGATCGGATCAGATAATATCACTTCGGGTATGAATAAATAAGTTCGCAACGGATGATATTAAATAGGATATGATAGATAGGACAGACTGGATCGGATAAAATCGCATTGGGTAGGATTGAATAAGATAGGATCGTATGAGTTCGCAGCAGGGAGGATAAGATAGGATAGGATAGTATTTGATAGGATAGATTAGGCAAGGATAGGATAGATGAGAAAAGGCTAGGATAGTTGGGACCAAATGAGATCGCATCGGATGAAATTATGAATCAGATCGCATCAAGTAGGATTAAATAGGGTAAGATTCATAAAATCGCAGTGGAAAGGATAAGATAGGATAAGATCAGATAGGGTCGGATAGGATAGACCGGAGCAGATAAGGTTGCATTATATGGGATTGAATAGGATCGCATCAGGTAGGATGAAGTGGGATAGGATTGTATAATATCGCAGCAGAATGGGTAGGATTAAAGATTATAGGCTAGGGTAGGCTAGGCTATGATAGGATGGGATGGGATAGGATAGGATATGATAGGATAGGATAGGATAGGATTGGTTGGGATAGGATGGGATAGATTGGATCAGATAAGACTGCATCGGATAAATAAATCAGATCGCATTGAATTGGAATAAATAACATCGCATCGAATTGGAATAAATAAGATCGTATTGGTTAGGAATACTCAAGATCGTATTGGGTAAGATTTAATAGGGTAGAATTGTATAAGATCGGAGCAGAAAGGATAAGATAGTATGGGATAAGATAGGTTAGGATAGGATAGTTCGGACCAGACAAGATCGCATCAGATAAAATTATAAATAATATAAGATCAGGTAGGATTGAATAAGGTAAGATCTATAAGATCGCAGCGGTAAGTACAAGATAGGATAGGATAAGATAGGATCGGAAAGGATAGATCGGATCAGATTAGGTCGCATCGGATAGGATTGAAAAAGCTCGCATTAGGTGGGATCAAATAGGATAGGATCGTATAATATCGCAGCTGAATGGATAGGATCAGAGAGGATAGGTTAGGATATAATAGGATAGAAGAGGATAGGATAGGATGAGATAAGACTGCATCCGATAGTTATAAATCAGATCGCATTGAATTGAAATAAATAAAAGCGCATTGGATGGGATTAAATAAGATCGCTTCGGATAGGAATGCACACGATAAGATCGCATCGGGTAGGATTGAATAGGATAGGATCGCATAAGATCGCAGCAGAATGGGTAGGATTGGAGAGGATAGGCTAGGCTAGGATAGGACAGTATAGGATAGGATAGAGTAGGATAGAGAAGGATAGAGTAGGATAGGATGGTATAGGATAGGATAGGATCGTATAAGATCACAGCAGAATTGGTAGGATTAGAGAGCATAGGGTAGGCTAGGATAGGACAGTATAGGATAGGATAGGATAATATAGGATTGGTTGGGATAGGATGGGATAGGATATGAAAGGATAGGATATGATAGATCGGATCATATAAGACTGCATCGGATAAATAAATCAGATCGCATTGAATTGGAATAAATAACATCGCATTGAATTGGAATAAATAAGATCGCATTGGATAGGAATACTCAAGATCGTATTGGGTAAGATTTAATAGGGTAGGATTGTATAAGATCGAAGCAGAAAGGATAAGATAGTATGGGATAAGATAGGTTAGGATAGTATAGTATAGGATAAGACAGACTGGATTAAATAAGATAGGATCGTATGTATAAGATTGCAGCAGAAAGGATAAGATAAGATAGGATAGTATTCGATAGGATAGATTAGGATAGGATAGGATAGTTCGGACCAGACAAGATCGCATCAGAAAAAATTATAAATAAGATAACATCAGGTAGGATTGAATAGGGTAAGATCTATAAGATCGCAGCGGTAAGTATAAAATAGGATAGGTTAAGATAGGATCGGATAGGATAGATCGGATCAGATTAGGTCGCATCGGATAGGATTGAAAAAGCTCGCATTAGGTGGGATCAAATAGGATAGGATCGTATAATATCGCAGCTGAATGGGTAGGATTAGAGAGGATAGGCTAGGCTAGGATAGGATAGTATAGGATATGATAGGATAGAAGAGGACAGGATAGGAGGGGATAGATCGGATGAGATAAGACTGCATGCGATAGGAATAAATCAGATCGCATTGGATTAAAATAAAGAAAAGCGCATTGGATAGGATTAAATAAGATCGCTTCGGATAGGAATGCACACGATAAGATCGC
>CAKNXH010000201.1:28019-44353 GCA_932178445.1 Andricus quercusramuli | reverse complement strand
GGATAGGATAGGATAGGATAGGATAGGATAGGATAGGATAGGATAGGAGACGATATGATAGGATGGGAAAGGACAGGATAGGATATATCGGATAAGATTGCATAGAATAGAATAAGATAGGATAGGTTAGGAGAGGACAGAATATGATGGGATATGATAGGATAGGATAGCATAGGATAGTATAAGATCGCATCAGATAGGATATGATAGGATAGGATAAATTTATCACTGGTATCACTGTTTGCTGTCAAAAACTCTACATATCAAAAGTTTGCTATAATTTTTGAAACTGTAGGAAATTTTTCTCGAATTTTGAAATCCAAAAACCAAACAGAAGATATTAACCAATTTCAATTTTTTTTTTTAACATTTTTCGGATAGATACCAGCAATTTATTTTTCTCTGAGCCCAACAGATCAATTTTTTTCGAATTCTTTTTCATAATACTGAATATCTATAAAATCAATTACAAAACCGATTCAATTAGTTTAAACAATCGATTTTTCTCCATGAATCTGCTCTTTTCTAACAAGATAATAATGTAGATTGTCTTTTTGTATAGTTTTTCTCATTTTATAGTTTGTTTCATTCAACCGATTTTAATTTAAAAAAGAATGTACTGAAATTTTGAAAATTTATGTTTAAAAAATTATTTTTAATTTTTAATTTTATCACTTTAAATTATTAATATTATTATACTCACCAACAGGATTAGTTGAAATGACTTAGTCAAACGAAACACAGACTAACAGTCAGGGTCCTCGTTTCCTTGGAACAAATTATAAATATTTTTCCAAATTTTTTAGCGTTTTTTATTTTCAAGAAAATGAGGACCGTGACTGGTATTCTCTGTTTCATTTTAGTGATTTTCACTAATCCTGTTGCTAAGTATAATAATATGTATAATTAAAATTTCATAATTTTAAATTATAAATATTATCATACCTACCAACAGGATTAGTTAAAATCACGAAAATTAAACACAGAATATCAGTCATGGTCTTCACTTTCTTTAAAATAAAAACCGCTGAAAAAAATTGGAAAAATATCCATAATTTATTTCAAGAAAATGAGAATCGTGACAGCTATTTTGTGTTTCACTTTAGTGATTTTCACTAATCCTGTTGGTAATTATAATAATATATCAAATTTAAATTTCATCACTTTAAATCACAAATATTATTATAACCACCTACAGGATTAATTAAAATCACTCAAATAAAACACAAAATACCAGTCACGGTCCTCAATTTCCTGAAATAAATTATGAATATTTTCCCAAACATTTCAGCGTTTTTTACTTTAAAGAAAATGAGGACCATGACTGGTATTCTCTGTTTCATTTTAGTGATTTTCACTGGTGCTGTTGGTAAGTATAACAATGTGTATAATGTAAATTTTGCAATTTAAATTATACACATCATCATACTTACCAACAGAATTAGTTGAAATCACTAAAAGGAAACACAGAATATCAGTCACGTTCCTCATTTTCTTTAAAACAAAAATCACTGGAAAGTTTGGAAAAATAGCCATAATTTATTTCAAGAAAAATGAGGATCGTGACTGTTATTCTGTGTTTCATTTTAGTGATTTTCACTAATCCTGTTGGTAAGTATAATAATGTGTATAAAGTGATAAAATTCAAATTATACATATTATTATACTTACCTACAGGATTAGATAAAATCATTCAAATAAAACACAAAATACCAGTCACGATCTTCAATTTCTTGAAACGAATTATAAATATTTTTCCAAATTTTTGAGCGTTTTCTATTTCACAGAAAATGAGGACCATGACTGGTATTTTGTGTTTCATTTTTGTGATTTCACTTAAATGAAACTAAAAGGAAAATCACTTAAATGAAACACTGAATATCAGTCATGGTCCTAATTTTCTTCAGGAAAAAAACACTGGAATTTTTGGAAAAACAGCCATAATTTATTTCCAAAAAATGAGGATCGTGACTGTTATTCTGTGTTTCATTTTGGTGATTTTCACTAATCCTGTTGGTAATTACAATAATATGTACAATTTAAATTTTGTCAATTAAAATTATACACATTGTTATAGTTATCAACAGGACTAGTTAAAATCACTATAATAAAACACAAAATATCAGTCACGGTCCTCAATTTCTTGAAACGAATAATGAAGATTTTCCCAAATGTTTCCGCGTCTTTTATAATAGTCGCTGTCGTTTTCCTTATTTGTTCTTTTAATTCTGTATTTTTAGACTCGGAATTCGTCAAAATACGACGTACTCATCAGATTGTGTACAATTTAGATTCTAGAAAGATAAAAACGAATAGATATTGTGAAACTTGTTTTTCTGAAATTATAAACTGTGTCAGTTTATTTGGTTCAAAGAAATTCCTTGGTTACTTTTTATCATCTAGGTCAAAGATCTAGTTTTTTATTAAAAAAAAAATCTTTCCTCAATTGAAAAATATTTTTTGTGCTCAATAAAATATTTGTTACATTAAATAAATTTTTTTCTGATGATTAAAGTATTTGGCTTAACTAAGCCATTTATTGAAAGTTAAAATCAAACGACAATTTTTGTATTGTAAAACAATCACAAGTCTATTTTACAAAAAATTTATGTAAATATTCACTAATTCGTTAGTGATTTTATTTACTGATGAATTAGTGAACTTTTTGGCCTTGATTAAATGGGATAAAATAAATAAATTAAATTTTTTTAAACCCAAGATGAAAAATCTTTCTGTTTAGATTTAACTGTTTTTTTTTTACTAAAACTGAAACTTTTTCATGTTTAAATATCAACTATTACACTTTTTGTTGAAAATTGACCTTTTTTTTGGTTAAATTTTTTTTTTTTTAATTATGATTGGTTCAAAATTTATTTTTTCACCTAAAAATTTAACTACCCTATTTCTGGTTGAAAATTGATCTTTTCTAGTTAAAACTGTAATTGGTTGAAAATTAATTTATTTTGTTGAAAATTCATCTTTTTGATGGAAAGTTAATCTTCTTGGTTGAAAATCCACATTTTTGGTTGAAAAATTAACTATTTGGTTGAAAATTAATTTTTTTTGTTAAAAATTCATCTCTTTGCTTTAAAATTTCATTACTTTGTTAAGAATTTATCATTCTTGGTTGACGATAAATCTTTTTCAGTTGTGGATGCTACAACTTTTTTGAAAATTAATTTTTTTTCGAAATGTCAACCTTTGTATTTTTTATTGAAAATTCATTTTTTGTTGTTGACATTTTTTATTTTATTTTTTGTTTAGAAATTCAACTAATCGTTTGAAGATTCATTTATTTTGTTATAACTTTATTTTTTTTTAGGGAATTTAACTTGTTGATTGAAAATTCATCATTTTGGTTAAAAACTCAACTATTTGTTTGAAGATTCATATCATTGGTTGAAAATTTAAGTATTTTTTTAAAATTCATATTTATTGTTCAAAAATTAATTTGTTATCGCTGAAAATTCTACTATTTTGTTGAGAATTCATATTTTTGGCCTAAAATTAATCTACTTTGGTAGTGAATTTAACTATGTTGTTAAAAAAAAAATTTTTTCAAATCAACTGATACATGTTTGGTTCAGAATTTTTTTTTCGAAAACCTAACTAATTGGTCGAAGATTTATTGATTCTGTTTAAAATTTTTATTTTTCCGGTAGAAAATTAATATTGTTGCTTGAGAATTCAACTACATGTTTGTTTGAAAATTCATTTCTTTGGTTGAAAGTTTAACTATTCTATTGAAAATTCATATTTTTAATTCAATAATTTTTCATTAATTTAATAATTAATTCAATAATTTAATCTTTTTAAATTCGTCATTTTTGGTAGAAAACTAGTCGTCTTGTTTGAAAATTTATCTTTTTGGCTGAAAATTTTTCAGTTTGGAATGAAAATTAGTGTTTTTTTTTTTTTTAGAAATCAATTCTTTTTACAGAAAATTGGAATATTTTGTTAAAAATTAATTGTTTGGTTAAAATATCAACATTACATCTTTTGTTAAGAATTTATCTTTTTTGGTGGAAAATTCGACTAATTGGTTAAAGATTTATTCATTCTGCCAAAGATCTTGAAGGTCTATTTTCGGTATAAAATTATTATTGTTGTTTAAAAATTCATCTTTCGGTTGAAAATTCAAATAAAAATTTGTTCGAAGATTTATTTCTTTGGTTGAAAGTTTAACTATTTTATTAAAAATTCATATTTTTTGGTTGAAAATTAATTTTCTCGGTTGGGGATTCTATTATTTTGCTAAAAATTCATCAATTTTGGTTGAAAATTATTTTATTTTCTTTTTACTGAAAATTCAGCTATTTTGTTTGACGGAAAGAATTCGTCTTTTTTATATAGATTGAGTCTTTTTGATAAAAAAATTAATGTTCTTGATTGAACATTTTTCTGTTCAGTTAAACATTTTTCAGTTTGTTTTTCTTTTTAATAATAAATTCTTTTTAGTAAAAATTTTCCTGTTTTGTTTTTGGTTGAAAATTGAGATTTTTCAGTTGAAACATTAAACATTTAATTAAAAATTCATGTGTTTTGTTAAAAAATTTCTAGTTTGGTAGAAAATTAATCGGCTTGTTTGAAAATTTTTCAGTTTGGTTGGAAATTTGTTGTTTTTTTTAATTATTTATTTTAATTCCTTTCTTCATACTGAATATCTAAGTTCATTGTTTTAGGTAGAAAATGATTAATCTTCTTATTTGAAAATTCAGATGTTTGAAAATTTTTCAGTTTGCTTATTAATTTATTTTTTAAATTAATTCTTTTTACTGAAATGTTAAATAGTTCGTTTCTGGCTAAAAATGGATATTTTTTCATTTGAAACTTTGAACATTTATTTAAAAATTCATTTTTTTTAAATTAATTCTTCTCACTGAAAATTTACTTTGATTGTTTTTGATTGAAAATTTATATTTTTAAGTTAGAACTTCAACCATTTGGTTGCTAATTTATGTATTATGTTTAAAATGCCTTATTTTAGTAGAAAAATAAACGTCTTGTTTGAAAATTCACGTATTCTGATGAAAATTCTTGTATTTTGCAGAAAACTCGTCTTATGTACAAAAAAAAATTGGCCTTTTTGGCAAAAAATTTATTTTCTTAGTTGATAATTCGTCTAGTTGTTCGAAAATTCATGTATTTTGTTCAGAATTCGTCTTTTTCGCTAGGAACTTCCTCTTTTTGGTAGAAAATTAATTTTCTTGGTTGAAAATATACAAAAATTTCCAGTCACTGTGGTATAATATTTTCAAAAACATTCCAAAATCCAGGAATTAGGTCACTTCGACTTTTCTGATTAATTTTTTTGAAATTTTTATATCTCAGACATTTTTTGATCAAAAAACCAAAGAGACAAATTAGCAACTGAGAAAGATTTTTCAGTCAAGGAAGAATACAAATTTCAATGAAATTTTCAAATTTTCAAATCAAAAGTGTGAATTTTCTACAAAACAGTTGAATTTCCTAAATTGAATTTTCTAACAAAAATATAATTTTCAATTTATTCAGCGAATTTTCTACAAATCCGTTACATTTTCAACAAAAAAAATCATTTTCAATTTATTGAAAATTATCTTTTTTGCTTCTTTGGTTTGAAAATTCATTTCTTTGGATTAAAAATACTACTTTGTTAATAATCCATTTTCTCGGTTGAAGAATTATCTCTTTGGTTAAAAATTACCCTATTTTATTGAAAATTATTATTTATGTTGAATGATCAACTATTTTAAAAGAGCCAACAATTTTTTTGTATGAAATGTAAAATCATAAAGAATAATTTGCACAAGAAAAAGTAGAGAAAAAAATACGAGTTCGAAACGAAATATCAAAAATGTTTCAACATTTTTTAAATTTAAAATTCGACTCATAATTTCACCAAAAAAAAATAACTTTTAACTAAAAAAGATGAATCTTAAACAATTTTAAAGTTATATTTTCAGTAAAAAAATTAATTTTCATAAAAAAAAGACTTTTCCACTCAATAGTTGATTTTTTAACCAAAGACATACGCCTTTAATCAAAAAAATAAATTTTTAACAATGTATTTTGACTTTTACCCAAGTAGTTGAATTTTTAATTTAAAAAGATTAATTTCCAAAGAAATGATTCAATCAAAGAAGAAGAATTTTTCATCAAAAAGTTGAATTTCCACAAAAAAAAAGAAATTTCTACCAAAGGGGATGAATTTATAAATGAAAAAGATGAATTTTAAAAAAAGTTGAATTTTCTGTTTAAAAAATTTTAGTTGTCTTTTCACGATCAAAATATGAAATTTTAACGAAGAATTCTACGAAAAAAATTGAATTTTCAATCCAAAAATACGAATTTTTACCCAAAAAGGATGACTCTTCAACAAAATTGTTGAATTCTCTCCACAATAGTTGCATTTTTATCTAAAAAGATGAAATTTCCCTTGAAACATATGAATTTTTATTTGAGAAGAAAACAAATTTTTAGAAAATAGTTCAATTTTCATCCAGAAAATATTTCCCGTTGACTTTCTAAGATCGATATATGAATTTTTTAACAAAAAATAAGTTTCTACGACAAAAATAGAATTTTTCATCTAAAAAGATGAATTTTGTCGAACAAAGGGATGAATTTTTAACTAATTAGGTGATTAGAGAAATAATTTTTAATCAAAAAGTTGCATTTTCATAAAAAAGAAATAAACTTCTACCAAAGCGCATGAATTTATCATTCAAAAGGATGAATTAAAAAAAAGATTTGAATTTTCTGTTGAAAAGATTTGAGGTGACTTTTTAACAAAAATGTGGCATTCTCTACTCAATAGTTGCATTTCTATAAAAAAAAATAAATTTCTCCTAAAACAGATGAATTTTTATTCGAAAAGAAAACAAATTTTAAAAAGATAGTTGCATTTTTATCCAAAAAAGATTCCAGTTGACTTTTTTAAATCAAAATATGAATTTCAAACAAAAAGTAAATTTTCTACGAAATAGTGGAATTTTCAATCAAAAGTATGACTTTTTAACAAAATAAATTCATTTTCAACCAAACAGTTGCATTTTTATGCTAGGAGGATAAAATTTCTTTCAAAACAGATGAATTTTCAATTTCAAAAAATTTAAACAGTTGAATTTTCATCCAGAAAAGATTTCAGTTCTCTTTTCAACACCAGAATATTAAATTTAACCAAAAAGTGAATTTTCCACAAAATAGTCAAATTTTCAACAGGACAGCAGAATTTTCAACCAACAAGTATAACTTTTCAACAAAATTGTTGAATTTTAAGCCCAACAGTTACATTTTTATCCAAGAGAGATGTAATTTCTACTAAAGCAGGTGAATTTTGAAATCACAACGACAACTTTTCAAAAAGGAGTTGAATTTTCAACCGAACAGTTGCATTTTTATTCAAGAAAGAGAAAATATTTCTTTTGAAACAGATGAAATAAAGAAAAAACTTCGAAAAAACAGTTCAATTTTCATCCAAAGAAGATTTCAGTTCACTTTCAAAAACCAAAATAAGAATTGTAAATTATAAGTTAATTTTCTACTAAATAGTCGAATTTTTCACCAAAAAGTATGATTTTTCAATAAGATTGTTAAATTTTCAACCAAACAGTTGCATTGTCTAAGAAAAATGAAAATTCTACTAAAGCAAGTGAATTTTCAAATCAAAAAGACACGTTTTCAAGAAAATAGTTCAATTTTCCTCCAAAAGGATTTCAATAGACTTTTCGACAGAAAAATACAAATTTTAAACGAAACAAAAATTTTCTAGGAAATAGTAGAATTCTCAACAAAACAGTTGCTTCACAAGTTACTTGCATTTTTGTCCCAGGAAGATGCAATATTTCTACTAAAAAAAACATTAACTTTTAAGCTAAAAAGACAAATTTTCACAAAAAATATTTTTCATTAACAAAATATTTCAGTTGACTCATCAGCAACAAAATATGAATTTTAAAGAAAAGGTTAATATTTCACGATAAGAGTTGAACTTTAAATCCATAAAGACGAATTTTCAACAAAACAGTTGAATTTGTGAAAAAAGATGTTTTCTGAAGAAAATTGCTAAATTTTCAACCAAGTAATAAAATTTAGAATTAAAGATGTTACAAATCGTAATAAAACCTTACGACCCCCCACCCTTGAGCTGTTACGACTAACAGCTCTGATATTCCTGACCTAGAACCTCTCAGCTATAAACAATAATATTTTGTTTAAACAATAATGTTATGTTCAATTTTATGAATTATCACCACTCCAATGTTAGAGAAAAATTAAAATTAAAATTTTTTCAGTTCTAAATGACAATATCCATTTCACTTTCTCCTGCCGACTTTACCAGACGTTCTGCATCTCTCTCATGTACGTGTTATGATGCCCTCTCACTCACTCTTTGTGCGTGCAGCTCACTCTTATCGAGCAAAGTTAATGCTATGAATAAAATGAATAAAACGTGAGCTCGAATCGAATGCATAATCGAGTGGCGTTTCGCACCTAGTTCAAGACTGTGTGCGTGTGTATATATATATGTGTGTGCGTGTATATATATATATATATATATATGTGTGTGTGTGTGTGAATATTTAAATATTTGTACACAAGCCGCAAAGTATCGACAAATGAAGCGATGGTATCTTCGAACGACTGGGCAGGTCAGTTCGACCCACGTATTGCCATTGTTTCATCGCCTAAGCTATATATCATCACTTAGCTCAATCTTCTATTACTTGTCTACATGCCACTAATAAATTTATATTTTAATAATGTATTACCCAGATGAGTCTGAAAAAAAAAAAAAAAATGTTTAACCAAATATGTAGTTGAATTTTCTTTCAAACAGACGAATTTTCATAAAAGACGAATTATTTTCTACCAAAAAGACGAATTTTCAACAAAACACATGAATTTTCATTTGAATGGTTGAAATCGCAACTGAAAAATATCGATTTTCAATCGAAAAGGAATTCGATAAGTTTTCAATAAAATAAATCAATTTTCAAAAAAAAAAATTTAACCAAATATGTATGCAGTTGAATTTTCTTTCGAAAAGACGAATTTTCTTTCAAACATACGAATCTTCCATCAAACAGGCGAATTTCAAAAAAGACGAATTTTCAACAAAACACATGAATTTTCATTCAAACGGTTGAAGTCGCAACTAAAAAATATCAATTTTTAACCAAAAACGAATACGATAAGTTTTCAATAAAATAAATAAATTTTCAAAAAAAGAAAATAAATAAAAATAACCAAATATGTAGTTGAATTTTCTTTCAAATAGACGAATTTTCTATCAAGCAAACGAATTTCATTATTTAAAGGGTTGAAGTCGCTACTAAAAAATATCAATTCTTAACCAAAAAGGAATTCGATATGTTTTCAATAAAATAAATAAATTTTCAAAAAAAGAAAATAAATAAAAATAACCAAATATGTATTTGAATTTTCTTTCAAACAGACGAATTTCATAAAAGACGAATTATTTTCTACCAAAAAGACGAATTTTCAACAAAACACATGAATTTTGATTCAAATGGTTGAAGTCGCAACTGAAAAACATTAATTTCTAACCAAAAACAAAATCGATAAGTTTTCAATAAAATGAATTAATTGAAAAATAAAAGAATTTTCAACTAAACTGAGAATTTTTCGACCAAGGAGCTTAAGTTTCTACCGAAAAGAGGAATGTTCTAGCAAAAAAGACGATTGTTAACGTAATACATGAATTTTCAAACAAATTGTTAAAGTTTCAAATTAAAAATATTCATTTTCAACCAAAAACGAAATATTTAAGTTTTCAATATAATGAATTAATTTTTGAAGAAAAAAAAGAAACGTTTAACTAAACTGAAAAATTTTCGACCAAAGAGCATAATTCTCATCAAAATACGAGAATTTTCTTCAGAATACATAAATTTTTAAACCAGTACATGAATTTTCAACCAAATGGTTAGAGTTTTAACTTCAAAACAACAACGTCCAACCAAAAACAATAAACTTGAATTTTCAGTTTAAAAAATGAATAAAAAAATAGATTTTCAATTAAATGGTTGAAGTTTTGAATAAAAAATACCCATTTCCAACCACAAACGGAATAGTTGAGTTTTCAGTAAAGCTAATTAATTAATTTCCAAAAAAAAAAAAAGGAATTTTTCACTAAACTGAAAAATTGTCAAACAAGAACATTAATTTTCTACCAAAAAGAGCAATTTTCCAGCGAATGAGACAATTTTTAAACAAAGTGCAGAAATTTTTAACAAAATTGTTGAAGTTTTAATTTAAAAATAACAAATTTCAACCAAAAACCATAAACTTGAATTTTCAGCGAAAAGAATTAATTTAAAAAAGTTTTTTCTCAAATAAGTTGTTAAAAACCGAACGAAAAATATCCATTTTCAACCAAAAACGAAATAGTTGAGTTTCCAGTATAATTAATTAATTCGCAAACAAAAAGAAAAGGCATTTTTCACCAAACTGAAAAATTTTCAACCAAAAAGATTAATTTTCTAGCAAAAAAAAAGGAATTTCCTAGCAAAAATAAACTATTTTTATACACAGTACATGAATTTTCATCAGAATACATGAATTTTCAACCAAATGGTTGAAGTTTCAACTCAAAAATTTAATTTTTCAACCAAAAACTTTTCCAGAACAAAAAGATAACAGTGTTCTAGAACACTGACAAAATTGTGACAAAAATTTCCTAGGAGAAAAAGGTAACAGTGTTCTAGAACACTGACAAAACTGTGACAGAACTTTTTCAGAACAAAAAGATAACAGTGCTCTAGAACACTGACAAAATTGTGACAGAACTTTTCTAGAACAAAAAGATGACAGTTTTCTAGAACACTGACAGAATTGTGACAGAACTTTTCTAGAACAAAAGGTAACGGTGTTGTAGAACACAGTGACAAAATTGTGACACTACTGTGTCCCAACAAAAAGGTAACAGTGCTCTAGAACACTGACAAAACTGTGACAGAACTTTTCCACAACAAAAAGATAACAGTGTTCTAGAACACTGACAAAATTGTGATTGAACTTTTCTAGAACGAAATGGTGATTGTTTTCTAGAACGCTGACAGAATTGTGACAGAAGTTTTTCAGAACAAAAGGTAACAGTGTACTATAATATGACGAAATTGTGACGAAACTGTCTAGAACAAAAAGGTAACAGTGTTCTAGAACATTGTGACAAAATTGTGACACAACTGTTCTAGAACAAAAAGGTGACAGTGTTCTAGAACAATGCGACAAAATTGTGACAGAACTGTTCCAGAAGAAGAAGGTAATCGTGTTCTAGAACACTGTGAAAAAATTGTGACAGAAATGTTCTAGAACAAAATAAAACAGTTTTCTATAACACTGTGACAAGATGGTGACAGAACTGTTCTAGAACAAAAAGACAAGAGTGTTCTATAACACTCGACCAGATGGTGATAGAACTGTTCTAGAACAAAACGACAACAGTGTTATATAACACTGTACAAGATGGTGACAGAACTGTTCAAGAAAAAAAGGTAGCAGTGTTCTAAAACACCGTGATAAAATTGTGACAGAAACGTTCCACTATGAAGAGGTAACAGTGCTACAGAAATTTTCTTGAACAAAAAGGTAACATTTTTCTAGAACACTGTGACAAGATAATGACTGAACCATTCTAGAACAAAAGGTAACAGTGTTCCAGAAGACTGACAAAATTGTGACAGAACTATTCTAGGAGAAAAAGGTAACAGTGTTCTAGAACACTGTAACAAAATTGTGATAGAACTTTTATCGAACAGAAAGGTAACAGTGTTCTAGAACACTGACAAAGTTGTGACAAAACTTTTCTGGGAGAAAAATGTAACAGTGTTTTAGAACACTGTCACCAAATTGTGACACTACTGTGTCCGAACAAAAAGGTAACAGTGTTCTAGAACACTGACAAAATTGTGACAAAACTTTTCTAGAACAAAAAGGTATCAGTGTTCTAGAACATTGTGATAATATTGTGACAGAACTTTACGATAACAAAAAGGTGACAATTTTCTAGAACACTGACAGAATTGTGATGGAACTTTTCTAGAACAAAAGGTAACAGTGTACTATAATATGACAAAATTGTGACGAAACTGTCCAGAACAAAAAGGTAACAGTGTACTATAATATGACAAAATAGTGACGAAACTGTCCAGAACAAAAAGGTAACACTGTTCCAGAACACTGTGACAAAATTATGACAGAACGATTCTAGAACGAAAAGGTAACGCAGCTTTCTAGAACACTGTGACAAAATTGTGACACAACTGTTCTAGAACAAAAGGGTAACAGTGTTCTAGAACACTGAGACAAAATTGTGACAGAACTGTTCCAGAAGAAGAAGGTAACCGTGTTCTAGAAAATTGCGATAAAATTGTGACAGAACCGTTCTAGAACAAAAGAAAACAGTGTTCTATAGCACTGCGACAAGATGGTGACAGAACTGTTTTAGAACAAAACGACAACAGTGTTCCATAACACTGTACACGATGGTGACACAACTGTTCTAGACCAAAAAGGTAGCAGTGTTCTGGAACGCTGTGACAAAATTGTGGCAGAAAAGTTCCAGAACAAAGAGGTAACAGTGTTCTAGAACACTCACAAAATTGTGACAGAACTTTTCTAGAACAAAAAGGTAACAATGTTCTAGAACACTGTGACAAAATAGTGACAGAATTGTTCCAGAACAAAAGGTAACAGTGTTCTAGAACACTGTGACAAAATAGTGACAGAACTTTTCTAGAACAAGAAGGAACAGTGTTCATGAAAAACAGTGCCTACAGACAGGCAATCCGAACTACTTCCCTGCATGACCCAGGAGCATGCGACGCCTGTGAGACGGCTACCCGTCAGACTTCGCAGCAAGGATGGGAGCATTTTATGTCGAAAATTTTTTGAAAATTGAAGAAAACACAAGAATCCAACGTGTGAATTTGGACAGAACCCTCGGCTGTTGAGTATTATTTTCAATAAAACAAAAAACAAAAATGAAAAAAATTGGTTTCCTTCCAAAACAAAGCAATTTATAAGAAAGTAGTTAAATTTTTAGCCTAAAAAGATTTTCATTTTATTTCTAAAACAGTTGAATTTAACGAAGAAAAAGAAAATTTTCGATTAAACACTTGAATTTTCAACAAAAACGATCAATTTGCAACAAAAAATACAATCATTAAAGATTCAGAAAAAAATGATAATGTTCAGCAAAATAGATGAATTTCCAACCAAAAAGTTGAATTTTCAACTGAAATAAATCATAAATTTAATAAATGAATAAACCAAAAAAAATGGTTGAATAATCAAAATTAAAATTGATTTTCAGCAAAATGCATGAATTTTTATCCGAAGAGGTGAATCTTCAACGAAAAAATAAATTTTTAACAAAAGTCCCAAACAAGATTAATATTAAAGGAAAAATGTGTTACTTGATATTATAACCAAAAAATATTCTATTTTTCAATGAAAAACAGTTTTATTCAAAAGACTATTTTTCAAAAAAGACATTATTTTTCAAGCAAATGTTTGAATTTACAACTAAAAATGAAAACATTTTCACCAAAAATTGGATAGTCAATTTTTTAGGAGAAAAACGGAGAAAAATTAATTTTTCACCAAGAAAGAAACGCATTTTCGATAAAATATTTAAATTTTCAGTCCAGAAATATTTTTATTTTATTTTTAAAACAATTGAATTAAGCCAAAAATAAAAAATTTCAATAAAATTCTCAAATTTTCAACAAAATAGGTCAATCTTCACACCATTTTTTAAAATTTATTCAACTTTCAACCAAGTATTTGAATATTCAACCGAAAAGGATAAGTTTTCAACCAAGAAGATTAATTTTCTATCAAAATCAATCAATCCAGAACCAAAAATACAATAGTTAAATATTCAGATTAAAAATTAATTTTTAACAAAATAGAAATAGAATAGAAATTAATTTTCAACAAAATACATCGATTTTCAACTAAGAAATGAATCTTAAACAAAAAAAATAAATTTTTAACAAACTAGTTCAACTTTCAACCAAATAGCTGAATTTTTATCCCAAAAAGTATTAATTCTATGCAAAAAATGTGATAGTTGATATTTCAACGAAAATAGATTCTATTTTTTATTATTCGAAAGGCGATTTTTCAAAAAAGATATTAATTTTCAAACGAATATTTGAATATTAAACTAATAAAGATACAATTTCAACCAACAATGGGATTGTAACTTTTTGAAGAAAAAACTAAATTTTGAACGAAGAAAGAAATGCATTTGCAATAAAATATTTAAATTTTCAGTCCAGAAAGATTTTCATTTTTTTTTTTTCTAAAACAATTTATTTCAACCGAAAAAGCAAATTTTTCAACCAAAGACTTGAATTATCAACAAAATAGATGAATCTTCATACAAAAAAATTTGTAAAGTAAATCAGTTCAACTTTCAACCAAGTAGTTTAATTTTAAACAAAAAAAGATTAATTTTCAACGAAGAAGATTAATTTTCTATTAAGAACGATTAATTCGCAACCAAAAATTTAATAGTTTTATATTTAAAGAAATTGATATTCAACAAAATAGATGGATTTTCGACCAATAGGTTGAATTTTCAACTAAATTAATCAATTTGTAACCAAAAATAAAATAGTTGAATATCCAGAATTAGAATCAATTTTCAACAAAATACATGAACTTTTAACCGAAGAGATCAATTTTCAATGAAAAAAATTAACTTTTTAAAACACTAGTTCAAATTTTAACCAAGTAGTCGAATTTTTGTCCCAAAAAATATTAATTTTAAGCGAAAAATATGATAGTTAATATTTAAACAAAAAAAGATTTTATTCTTCAATCAAAAACAGATTTATTCAAAATATGATTATTTTTATTAATAAAATAGTTAAAGTTTTGTCGTTCAATTGTTATTTATACATCAAAATTTGTTCAGAAATCTTTTAAAAGTTTCTCTTGAAACTAAATTTTTTTTACAAAAAATAACTTAAAATTATCCCAGGAACATTAGAAAAATGTTATTATCTTGAAACCTTCTGAAATTCCTAAAAATCTACATATTTTTATTTCAAAATTTTCAAAAATCTACATTTTTTTTACATTTATTGAAATCTTTACAAATTTTAGAGTATTTTTGAAAATGTTTCAAAACTTCTAAATATGTTTTAAAATGATTCAATTTTTTCCGAAACTTTTAATAAATCCTGCGAAATGAAAAAAAAATTGTCTTATAATCTTCCCGCTTATCATTTTCACAGTTTTGGGAATCTTTTTGAATATTTGCTTGAAAATAATTTTACAAAATAAAAAACCATTTTCAATTTCTCAGGGAATCCTGATAATTAAAAAAAATTTTTTTAAATATTTTCAAAATGCTTGAAAAGCTCCTATATTTTTCTTTTGAAATCTTCAAAAGTCTAAATTTTTGCCAAAAATAGGAGAAATACATTTTTGTTCAAGGCACTCAATTTTCAACCAAAAATATAATATTTCAATTTGTAATTAGAAAAGCAAATTAAAAAAAAAAGTGTTTTCAACCAAATTAAAGCATCGCTTCAAATATATAATAATAATAATAATGAGCATAACATAAATGTTAAAAATGCCACTGGTCCAAAATTAATCTTTTTTGTTCAAGAATTCAATTAGTTTGTCAAAAATTCATTCTTTAAATTAAATATGCATCATTCTGGATGAAAATTATATTATATAAATAATTTTTTCATTTATTTATAATATAATATGAATGAATATATATATATATACATATGTATATGTATATGTATATATATATATGTAAAAAAAAAAAAAAAAAAAAAAAAAAATATATATATATATACATATTGCAATAAACCATTTTCACCTGAATTTTTTAAAATGAATCTTTCTTATTCGAACACTGTACAAAATATGTTTTATACATCAACAATTATAGAAATGTAAAAAATTTTTGGTAATGAATAATAATTACCTGTAAAATTACCATAAATGACCGAAAATTTCCGTACATTTTCGCAAATTCATAGATATTTACTGTGAATCACCTCTGAAATTACCGTAAATTACCAAAAATTTGGAATAAGTTAACATAAATTTTATGAAATCCAAATCCAAATGAAATTTCAAATCCAACGAAGATGATGTTCAATTTTTTTTCCTTAATTTGAATTTGGAGTTGAATTAAATATTCATCAATAATAATTACATTGTTCAAATTTCGCGTAAAATGCGTCGCTTCAAATTGGAGAAAAAAAAAGTAAGTTAAAGTAATAGAAAACATATCATTCGCATTAAACAGTGCCTTATGTAGGGTAAGTAAAGTATGTTAATATATA
>CAKNXH010000201.1:8756-27919 GCA_932178445.1 Andricus quercusramuli | reverse complement strand
TATATATATATATATATATATATATATATTCCATTTCGATTATGAATAAAATTTTTTTAATAGAGATACACTAAACTCATGTTTCGTTGCAATCTGCAGGGCTGCTTACGAATATGTTGAGAGTTCTTTCAATAGAGGCCAAACAATTATTATCCCAATTTCTTGAAATAAATCTTTTTTATTCAAACATTCTACAAAAGATTTTTTTATAAATTAGAAATTTTAGAAATGTAAAAATTGTTTGGGTTGTGTCTAGAATTCCTGGAAATGAAACCAATCCTTCTTTTTCTTTTGCTATTTGAAAAATGTGATAATCTGAAATTCTAAATAGATTGGTTCAGAATGAACCAGAAAAAAGTATTTTTGGTTTTGTAAATTTCCGAAAAATGTTGTATTTCTTTTTATTCAGTAATTTCGTGACACTAATCACAAATCATTTGAAATGTCCCTTATCTCGTGAGTAATAAAAGGTTCACACTCATTCCAACTTGTAGCTTCTAAAATCTGAACCCCATGATTTCTGTTTTGACAACTCAATCATCTTAAAAGGAAGACTGTACGAGTAGAATCTTCATTTTTTTTTTTTTTTTCTTTCTTTGTCAGAACAAAGACTAGCCGTAGACAAAATCCGCTAATTGCATGTTCTTGACGACATAATCGCTCGCCTAATAACAGGTTTAGATAGTGCAGACTGCAGACCCGTATAGCTGTCACGGCTTTGGTGTTTATTGAATTAGTTAATTACATAGTCGCCAAGTCCCCATTACAACAAGTATAATGGTGTTAAGATATTTTCTTCTAGATTATAATTTTGATAATATAATAGCAGCTCTTGGAAATGTCTTATAAATATTCAAATCCTTTTATTAAAAAGCGCATGGCGCCATTTTCGATTATTTCTCGATCCACCTCGAAATAACTCGAAACAATTTAAAACTATTGTTGTCCAGAAACTCGTATTTATGATTGGTTAGACCTGTCTTTCTATTTCGTGTTTTGAAAAAGAAAGATAACAAACTTCAAGACTTTAAATTTCTTTCGTCGTTTCTGTGGTGAATTTCTTATGTTTTTTTAAACAAACTGAGAAAATTCGTTGTGCAAAGTCTTTTCGGGAAACTATTATAATCCATTGAATTCGAAAATTTTAATCGTTTTTTCGTGAAATCGTTATCAACATGGACTTCGAAATCTACATGGACATAGAAGAAATCTTTAAATGAGCAAATTTACAAAGTTTAATAAAAAGTTTTGATCAAGTTTAGCAGACATTTAAAAGATTTAAAAAGAGTCAAAATTAACTTAAAACTTAAGAAGATTTTTAAAAAGTTAAAAAAATGTACATTTTTGAATATTTGTAAATAAAAATGTTGAAGCTTCTTAAGCATTTAGAAAGATTTCTCGATAATAAAAAATACTTCTAAAAATTCATGGGAAAATTTTTAAAAAATTATTGTTTGAAAAAAATTTATTTTAAGAGAAAATTGATATCGATTTCACAACATTTTTAATTATTTTCGAAAAACTTCAAAAAAGAATATGAAGGATTTTAAAGCCAATTTTTTCAATTAGCAAGATTACAAAGTTTTATAGAAGGATTTGATCAAATTCAAAAGACATTTAGGAGTTTTAAAAAGAGTGGATATTAATTTAAAACTTGAAAAGATTCTGAAAAAGTTAAAAAAATATACATTTTTGAATACTTGTAAACAAAAATTCTGCTGCTTCTGAAGCATTTAGAAAGATTCCACTATAATAAAAAATATTTTCGAAAATTCACGGGATAATTTAAACTTATTTTTTTATTCTGATAAATTAATTCTCAGGGAATATTCAAGAAGACTTTAAATTATTTCAAAAGATTTCCAAAATTATAAAAACAGAATCTGGAAGATTTTAAAGCATTTTTTTCTACTTTTCAGAATTTTAAGAAAATGTTTGGAAAAATTCAAATAATTTTCAAGGATATTTAGAAGGTTTAAATGTTTCAGAAATTATTGAAAAATATGAAATTTGAAAAGATTCACGAAAGATTTTAAATTATCCTCTAAAATTTCGAAAAAGAATGGGAAAAATTTGCAAGCAATATCTTTTAATTAGCAAGATTACAAATTTTTATAAAAAATCGATCAGGTTTAAGAGACATTTAGAAGTTTTAAGAATATCCAAAATAAATTTAAAATTGAAAGTATTTCGAAAATTTAAGTTTTAAAAAAACTTACATATTTCAGTATTTGGAAATAAAAATGTTGAACTTGCTACACTGATTTTTTATTTAGAAAAATCAATTTTTAGGGAAAATTGACGAATATTTGAAAACATTTTTATTTATTTCCGAAAATTTCGAAAAAGAATGTGCACGATTTTCCAGACAAAATATTCAATTAGCAAAATTACAAAGTTTCATAAGAAATTTGAAAAAAAAATTTGGAAGGTTTCACGATAATAAAAAATATTTCTCAAAATTCATGAGATAATTTAAACTAATTTTTCATTTCGAAAAATCAATTTTAAGGGAAAATTGCTGAATATTTAAAAACATTTTTATTTATTTCCGGAAATTCCGAAAAAGAATGTAAAAGATTTTAAAGAAAAAATGTGCAATTAGCAAGAAAACCAAGTTATATAAGAAATTAAGAAGAAAAAATTTGGAAGGTTTCACGATAACAAAAAATAGTTCTTAAAATTCATGGGATAATTTACACTAATTTTTATTTCTTTGAATCAATTTTAAGGGAAAATTGACGAATATTTTTGAAAATTTTTATTTATTTCCTGAAATTTCGAGAAAGAATGTGGACGATTTTGATGCAAAAATGTTCGAATGGCCAGATTAAAACGTTTTTTTTTTAAATTTGATTAAGTTTAAAAGATATTCAACATTTTCAAGAATATTCCAAATTAATTCAAAACTTGAAAATATTTCAAAAAAGTTTGAAAAAACTTCTTGAAGTTTTTGGAAAGTTTTACATAATAAAAAAATGTCTTAAAATTCTTGGCAAAATTTAAACTGATTTTTTATTTTTTTTTTAAATGAGTTTTAAGGGAAAATTGACGAGTATTTAAAAACATTTTTATTTATTTCCTACAATTTCGAAAAAAAAGTTGAACGATTTTGAAGAAAATATGTTCAACTAGCAAGATCACCAAGTTTCATGAACAATTTGAAACAAAAAA
The DNA here is from genome assembly GCA_932178445.1 of Andricus quercusramuli. NCBI lineage: Eukaryota > Metazoa > Arthropoda > Insecta > Hymenoptera > Cynipidae > Andricus > Andricus quercusramuli. The sequence goes on along the minus strand of CAKNXH010000201.1, from coordinate 24,745 downwards.
TTTTGAAAGGCTTCACGATAATAATAAATATTTCACAAAATTCATGGGATAATTTGAACTAATTTTTTATTCTAAAAGATTAATTTCAAGGGAAAATTGACGAATATTTGGGAACATTTTTATTTATTTTCTCAAATTCTGAAAAAGAATGTGGACGATTTTTAAGAAAAAATGTTCAATTAGCAAAATTACAAAGTTAAAAAATAATCAATCAAGTCTAAGAGATATTTGAAAGTTTAAAAAATATTCAAAATTAATTTAAAACTTGAAAGCATTTCAGGAAAGTGTTGAGAAAAATTACATTTTTGAATATTTGTAGATACAAATTTTTAAAGCTTCCTAAAGATTTTGAAAGGTTCTACGATAGTAAAAAATTGTCTTGAAATTCGTCGGAAAATTTAAACTGATTTTTTATTTCGAAACATTAATTTTAAGAGTGAATTGACGAATATCTGAAAACATTTTTATTTATTCCCTCAAATTCCAAAAAAAGAATGTAGCCGATTTTGAAAAAAAAATCCAATCAGCAAGATTATCAAATTGTAGAAAAAATTTGAAAAAAAAAATTTTGAAAGGTTTCACGATAATGAAAAATATTTCTCAAAATCCCTGGCATAATTGGAACTGATTTTTTGTTCGAAAATATTAATTTTGAGATAATATTTAGAAATAATTTCGAACATTCCAGAAGATTTTTAATATTTATTGTCAAAACAGAATCTGGAAGATTTGAACGCAAGTTTTTTAATTTCTCAGAATTTCAAGAAAAATTTTGTAAAAATTCGGAGAATTTTTCAGATACTTTTCGAAGTTTTAAAAGTTTCAAAAATAGCTAAAAAATGATTTCAAGTTTGAGAAGGTTTCCCAAAATTCAGAAAAAAATTTAAATTTTGGAAGATTTCAAAAACAATTCCAGATTATTTTAAGAAGTTTGAAAGGCTTCTAGGAAATAAAAAACTTTCTGAAGATTCCTGGGTTTTTATTTTGAAAAATAAATTTCAATACAAAATTTGAAGATGTTTTTAAACATTTCAAAATATCGCTACAAATTTAAAAAAAAAATTGGAAGATTTAAGGGCAATTTTTGTAATTTTCGAAGATTTTTCAAAAGTTTATGAATAATTCGAGTCTGCTTTAAGAATTTTCTCAGGAATCTTACAAAAATTATACTTTGATAACATTAAAAATGAATTAGTAAATAAACCTAAAAAGGAAATATTTATTAAAAAATTTCAGATTGTATTCAGAAATCACTGAATCTTTTTTGGTTGAGAATTCCACTCTTTTGTTTAAAATTCGTCATTTTCGGTTAAAAATGCAACTGATTGAAAATTAATTTTTTTGTCTAGGATTCAACTACTTTGTTGATAATTCATTGTTTTTTGTTAAAGATTCATGATTTTAGGTCAAAATTCATATTTTTATTTAAAAATCAATAATTTCATATGAATATTCATAATCTTTGTTGAAAATTCATCATTTTGGTTCAAAATTAATTTTCTTCACTGTTTAACTGTTCCATTTTTTGTTGAAAATTGATTTTTATTAGTTCGAAATTCCACTATTTTATTGAAAATTCAAATTATCCTTTTTAAAAAAATGTAACCGTTTTATAACAAATTTGTCTCTCTTTAGAAAAATGTCATCTTTTTTGGTTAAAAATAAAACTGGTAAAAACTAATTTTTTTTTGAAGATTCAAGTGTTTTTTTTATTTATAATAAAAATCTCTTTCAATTGGAATATACTTTATGTTATCTTAATAATATATTCATAATATAATTATAATAATCAATGGAACAAAGGTCTTCAGCACTTTGAAATACAAAATTTAATATAACTTTTCAAAAATTCCAGATACCGGATGAACTATTCCAAATCTTCCGGAAGAAAAAATAAATGAAACATTGAAACAATTAAAAAATGAATGAATTTTAATTAAATAAAATTATACATATGTTTTGAGATTTTTAAAAACATGCATTCGCGCGCGTAGCGCGCTGTCGCTACTTGTCCTATATTAAAAAGCGCATGGCGCCATTTTCGATTATTTCTCGATCCACCTCGAAATAACTCGAAACAATTTTAAACTATTGTTGTCCGGAAACTCGTATTTGTGATTGGTTGGAATTGTCCTTCTATTTCCTGTTTTTGAAAAAGAAAGATAACAAACTTCAAGACTTTAATTTTCTTTCGTCGTTGTTATGGTGATTTTCTTATGTTTTTCAAAGAAACTGTCCTTTTTTCGATCTATTCCATTTTTTTTCCTATATTAAAAAGCGCATGGCGCCATTTAGTGTTAGTGATTAGATGAAGCTTTATTTTTTTTTGCCATTTAGAAAAAGAGTCTGCAAACTTCAGGATTATGAAAAATGTAAGGTTATCTGCATAATATATATTCAATAATAATAATCAATGTAAGAAAGGTGTGCAGCATTTTGCTATACAAAATGTAATTTGTAGATTTTTGAAGATTTCAAAAATAAAAAAGCTTTTTAAGAATGTTAAAAGGTTTCAAGATACTAGACAATTTTTTTTTAATTCCTGGGAAAATGTAAACTGATTTTTTAGTTTAAAAATAAATTTTAAGAGGAAATTGACAAGGATTCCAAAAGATTTTGAATCATTTTCTAAAACTTCGAAAATGAATGGGAACGATTTTCAAGCAAAGTTTTTCAATTAGCTAGATTACACAGATTTATAAAAAATGCGAAATGTAAATTTTTGAAGATTTTGAAAAAAATGTCGAAGCTTTTTAAAAAATTTATAAAAGATTCGATCAGTTTTAAGAGACATTTAGAAGTTCCAAGAATATCCAAAATAAATTAAAAAATTGAAAATATTTCGAAAATGTAAGTTTACAAAAAACTTACATGTTTGAATATTTGTAAATAAAAATGTTGAAGCTGCTACACTGATTTTTTATTTAGAAAAATCAATTTTTATGGAAAATTGACGAATATTTGAAAACCTTTTTATTTATTTCCTAAAATTTCGGAAAAGTATGTGGACGATTTTACAGACAAAATGTTCAATTAGCAAAATTACAAGGTTTTATAAGAAATTTGAAAAAAAAATTTGGAAGGTTTCACGATAATAAAAAATATGTCTCAAAATTCATGGGATAATTTAAACTAATTTTTTATTTCGAAAAATCAATTTCAAGGGAAAATTGCTGAATATTTGAAAACATTTTCATTTATTTCCTAAAATTTTGAAAAAGAATGTAAAAGATTTTGAAGAAGAAATGTGCAATTAGCAAGAAAACAAAGTTTCATATGAAATTAAATGGAAAAAATTTTGGAAGGTTTCGCGATAACAAAAAATAGTTCTTAAAATTCATGGGATAATTGAAAATAATTTTTCATTTTTAGAAATTAATTTTAAGGGAAAATTGACGAATATTTTTGAACATTTCGATTTATTTCCTAAAATTTCGAGAAATAATGTGGACGTTTTTAAGGCAAAAATGTTTGAATAGCAAGATTACAAAGTTTTTTTTTAATTCGAGCAAGTTTAAGAGATATTCACAAGTTTTTAAAATATTCAAAATTAATTCAAAAGTTGAAAATATTTCAAAAAATTTTTTAAAAACTTCTTAAAGATTTTGGAAGGTTTTACATAATAAAAAAATGTCTTAAAATTCTTGGCAAAATTTAAACTCATTTTTTATTTTATTTTTTAAAAATTAGTTTCGAGGGAAAATTGACAAATATTTGAAAACATTTTTATTTATTTCCTACAAGTTTGATAAAGATCGTGAACGATTTTAAAGAAAAAATGTCAACTAGCATGATTACAAAGTTTCATTAACGATTTGAAACAAAACATTTTGAAAGGTTTCACGATAATAAAAAATATTTCTCAAAATTCATGGGCTAATTCTAACTAATTTTTCATTTAAAAAAATTAATTTTTCGAGAATATTTAGAAAAAATTTTAAACATTTCAAAAGACGTCCAATATTTATTGTCAAAACAGAGTCTGGAAGATTTCAAAGAAAGTTTCTTCATTTTTCAGAATTTCAAGAAAAATTTCAAATAAAATTTAATTTTGGAAGATTTCGAGAAAAACTTAAGAGTGTTTCAAGAAATTTGAAAGGCTTCTAGAAATTTAAAAAAACTTTCTTAACATTCCTGAGAAAATTTTTAATTACTTACTGAAATTTTTCCTAAAATTTTTCAAAACCCTGACAAATAAAAAATTAGACTTTTTTTACATATTTGAAAGCGTAAAAAACGATTTTGAATTTTTTAAGAATCTAAGGAAAATTATATATTCATTCAACTTCAAAAACAAATGAATAAATGAACTTAAAAAAAGAATTTTGTTCGAGATTTTTATTTTGTATTTTAAATTATTCATCCTCAAAAAATAATAATTTAGATGAATTTTTTTTTCATGACTGAAAAATCCTTTTTTGATCAAATTTCAACTATTTGGCTGCAAATTCGTCTTTTTGGATTGAAAATAATCTGTTTTTGTTGAAGATTTAACAATTGTGTTGAAAATTTTTGTTTTCCTGTTCAAAATGCAACTAATTGAAAATTTATCCTTTTGGTCGAGGATTCAACTACTTTTTCAAAAATTCATTTTTTTTATACTAAACGTTCATCATTTTAGTCAAAAATTCATCTCTTTTGATAACAATGTGTATTTTTTTTAAAACCTTAATCTTTTCAATTAAATCAATTAAAAAATTTCTAGGATCTTTCAAAATACCCTAAGATATTTTTAAGAATTTTTTTAAGCTCTTCAATATCCCTCGCAATTTTTAAAAGCTCACGAAAATACCTTGACATCTTTTAAAATACTATAAAAGTTCTCAAATCCTTTACCATTTTTTGAAATTCCTCAAAATTATTGAAATCTCTTGGCCCCTTTAAAACTTTGAAAATCACTTAAAACTTTTTAAGGCTTTCAAAAATGCCTTGGAATATTTTAAATTACTCTAGAATATTGCAAACCCACTGAAATCAATGAAAGTACTAAAATCAAATGAAAAATCCTTGAAATCTTCAAGAAATCTCTAAAAGTTTTCAAATTCTGAAAATTTTTCATTTGAATTTGTGTCGTATGTGTAATAGTATGAAATGGGAAAAAAATTTGTAGTGGTCCTAAGTCGGCACCAAACAGTTGGTCCTAGGTCGGCACTTCTTTGGTTACTTCCGTTGTTATTTGTCTGATATTTTATTGAGTTCTGTTTCAAGTCCATGCCACTCGGCTCTTTTTTCAGTTTGTTTGTGTTTTAACTGCATGTTGTTTATATCTGGTAGGTGTCCATCCTGTAAATAAAGTTTGACAATATGGTACATGCTTTTTCATTGTAAGTAATTTGAAATTGTACATTTTCTCCTCAAATTCACATAACCTGTCCTTTTCCTTGCATTTAAACGAAAAAAATATTGTGCTGACTCAGGACCAGGGGGGTGCCGGCTCAGGACCATTATTTTGAGAAATAGCAAGAATCGGTTTTCGATAAAAACTCTTACTGTGCCAACTTAGGACCACTCTCCTCTATCCAGTTTTATGTCCAGTATTTTTGTTCCTGATGTCCTTCAATCAGTCTAACCAAGATAGTTTCTTGAAATTATTTTCTTTAAAACTAATACACTACTTTTCGACATAGTTCCAATTTCGATTTCCATAATTAAATTTTTCCAACCCACCCTATTCTACCCCCTGCATGGTGAGGCTGATTAGTTTCGGTATCATCAAAACAGCCTCCTGCGAAGAATTTAAGCGGTGGCCTAATATGATGACGAATACAATGACGAATTAACGACTCAGCACCAGGTGAGTTCTTGGTGATTGATATATAGGTGTGCTCAAAACGTGAATTGCGTGCGAACGTCCCGTCATGTGCACTTTCATTAGATGAATCTCCCCTAGTTCAGCATGAGCTCTTTGTCAGGTGAACATTTTCACCTACAGTAGGGGAAACCACCCTACAAGAGATAGGAAAACATGCAAGACCGTTCAACTGCATCAGTTTGCAAGAAGAAAGAAGTTAGTTAAGCGATGTTGTTTGCCTAAGTAATAAATTATAGATTAAAATCTAATAAGTTATTTTTTGAATTCAGATAGAAATGAAGTTCATTTTATCATGAATAATTTTCGCAAAGAAGCTAGAAAAAGATTCATAATCATGAAATAGAATTCAAAACAATCTAACTTTTCGGCTCATTAGAGACAAAATAACATAATGATGAAAGAGGGGAAAAAGGGGAAAAGTCAACCAAAAACCAACCTCGCACTTTTTCCGTCCTTTTTATACTACGAGGGAAGTGATAATTTAAGGGCTCTTTCAATCAAGTTTTTGATGATTCCTATCTTATTCTGACTATAGTGATTTGAGAGAAAACTAAGCGTTCTAACTAAACAAATCTTTTTTCTATGCCAGTCAGTCATAATATGTCTTTCGTCTGTTTTGATTAAAGTCAAATCTAGATAATTTAATTTTCCTTTAGTTTCAATTTCAACTGTAAATTGTAATCTTGGGTGTATACTATTGAAAGCATTAAGAAGAGCGTTAACATTATTTTTATGTACACTAAGTACTGAATCATCAACATATCTTGCATAGGAATCAATATTAATATCAATTTTTTGAAAAACTTCATTCTCCAAGTCCTCCGTAACAATTTCAGCTAAAATAGATGATAAAACTGATCCAATAGGAGTTCCAAACTTTTGTTTATAATAATTATTATTGAATTTGAAGAAAACCGAATTAAATACATATTTTATAGCATCAAGAAAATGTTTTTTCGGAATTTTGGTATTAATTTCAATCAATTCCCAACGTTTTTGTATCGCCATTTCAACTCTTTCGTAAGGGATATTTGGAAACATAGCTATTACATCAAAAGATACAAATACATGATCTAAGGGTATTATTACATTGTCAATTCGTATTAAGAAATTATGACTGTTTTTAATTGATGTATTTGAGATTGCTATTAATTTTTCAATAATTTGACTCAATAATTCTTCTAATTTTCTAGTCGGAGAACCTATTGTTGGAATAACTGGTCTTAGAGGATAATCATCTTTGTGAGCTTTAACAAGACCATAGGCTAAGGGTAGAAAAGTACTACTTGTATCAATATCACATCTTCCTATATTATTACCCAAATATTTATTCGTTCTCATTCTATTTGAAATTTCAAAAGTTCCTCTTCGAAGCATTTTCGTAGGATTATTCTGTATCAATTGAAAACTATTATCATCATTAAAAATATCCAACATTTCTGTAATATAAGCTTCCCTATTAATTGCCACAGTTATACCTCCTTTATCCGATTTCGTCTCTAAAAAGATTTTTGTTACAATTAAACTTTCATTAAGTTCCTTTTCTAACAAAGTTTTTGGATTATAATTTTTTTTAAATCATTAGAGAATCCCATAAAATTTTATATAAATTCTTCAATTTTATGCTCTGGTATTTTTTGAATATTGGATGAAGTTTTTCAAAAAATTGAATTTAATATTGATTTCTATGCAAGATATGTTGATGATTGAGTACTTAGTGTACACGGTGGTTAGGAAGGATGAATAGGTATGACAAAAATGGCAATAAAATCCGTTTGCGGGATGATATTCGGGCACGAATATACATCAAAAATCCGTTCGAATTGAAATCCTAGCTGATCCTGTTCACGAGATATCGTCAAATTACGTATTCCAGCTAATATTTTTAAATCCGATGTAATTTTTTCGGCCAAAGTGACGCTGTCTCTTCGGACAAAATAGGAACTAAACCATTCCAGCAGAAATGATTCACGAATCCTTGCAGAATGTGTAGTTCGGAAATCATACATTTTTTCATGAAGTACAGTTCATTATCTTCTTCAAAGAGAGGAGGGTTGACTGTATTACGACAATGCAGTTTGTTGTCCATTCCCCAGCAGCAAAACTTTGTAATCTGATACATATTTGAAGGGAATATCGTTAACTCTAGTCAATTTGACTAATAAATTGAGGTTTTCATAGGCTTCTTTTATTTGAGGCTCTACGCACAGTAGTATCATTTCCTGAACACTTGTTAGTGTAGTTTTTGTACCGTTACTTCCCTTGGTACTTTCAGTAATTGCAGAATAATCTTCAGTCAAAATTGTCATCGAAATTTTGAAAAACCCCTATCCTCCATCCGCCATTAATTTTATTTTAGGTATACCAATTTGACCCCGCTTTTCTACGACTGCGTCCAGCAATTCTTCAGCATCTGCCCAAATCACATGCCTATTTTCTTCTTGGTCGTTTTCAGTATCAAACTGGAAAACCTTATCCTTGTAAACATCTTCTAAAGTTCTTAATTTTTGCGATATGTTTTGCTTGTAAGATACAGGAACAGATTTCCTGCCTGCGCTGCTTCTAAAAAAACTCGTCATTTTTTTCATGTGGTTGCATGAAACACCAGAGTTTACATGAAAATTGTCTAATTATTCGGCATGAAAAACAACTTGCTTATTTGGTTTTGGATTTACAGCTACTCTTACTTTGCAACCCAGGGTATTTTAAGTTATTTCTTCACCTTGTTGTTCAACACTAGAACTTCTTTGTTTCAAAATTGAAGAAACAATTTGATTTTGTTGCTTTTCAGGTAAATTTCCTACTATTTTCAATACATTGTCACGAGCATTGTTTTCTGACTTAGAAGTAGAAGCACAAGGACGATAAATACCTTTACCTACTTGTTGAAAGCACTTTCTACACATTCCAAACGAATCCCTTGATTCTTTTTTACTCGGTTCGGATTCATGAACATGAACATTTTTTGTTCCATTGAGACCATTAGATGCATCAATTTGATTGAAAACATTGAGCATATGCCCTCTACCTTTTATAGGTTTTGAATGACCTTTAAATCGTGCTACTCGACACACGTAACAGTTACAATTGAAAGTCGTTCTAGTTTCTTTCAGTAAAATTATCTCGTCATAATTTGGCATAGTTTGTGAAGGTCTTGTGAAAATATTTTTTCCCCGAACAGCAAGTGCATGACGACAAGAGCTACAAATACTTAACGGAAATTTCGAACTAGATGTATCGAAACATATATTAATGTATTTCCTGATCAATTCTTCGTTGGTCTCAGATATAAGAAAATCTTGTGATCTTTTTCGTCCGAAAATTATTTTTCTACCACAAGGTGCACATACCTTCATCCTATTCTCTTCATGATCATATTCATGATCTATATTCTTCTTTAGTGGAGAAGAAGCCATATTTATCCGTTAGCCTGCCACTCAAAAGTGATCTTTAACACGGAAAATATAAAAAATTTCCGAGACACAAACAAGATAAGAAGCACCCGAAATCTTCTGACTGATCCTAGCCTTTTATGCACTCAGGGAAAAGGTTATCTTGAAACAAAAGCATCGTCCTCTTGCCTATTTTGTTTTGAACGACGTGAATATATTTTTTACACAAACAGAATTATTTGGTTGAGACAACTGAAAATCCTCTCAACCTTAAATTTAAGAGGAAATTCTAATGATGAAATAGCTAAAATGCGTAATTTTACGATATCTCGAGAACAGGATCAGCTAGGATTTAAATTCGAACGGATTTTTTATGTATATTCGTATACACCCAAGATTACAATTTACAGTTGAAGTTGAAACTGAAGGAAAATTAAATTTTCCTATCTATTCATAATAAGATAGGAATCATCAAAAACTTGATTGATAGAGCCCTTAAATTATCACATCCAAGATTCCATGAGAAAAATATAGACCTATGCAAACAAATTCTTTTTCTTAACCATTACCCTTTTGAGTTCATTGAAAAACATACGCAGAAAAGAATTAATTATATTAAAAACAAAAAAAATGATCAAAATATAAAAAACAGAGATGATTATAATACATTCGACACTGTTGTTCTTCCATACTTTGGGAAAATTTCGAAGATTTTGAAATCAATGTTAGGAAAATTAGGTTTAAATACTATTTATAGATATGAAAAGCTGGACAAAAAATGTTTTATTTACAAAAATTATTTGCAAGGATTGCAATGCAAGTTATATAGGGCAGACATAAAGGGCACTTAGACTTAGAAAAAATGAACATGAAAATAATTTCCACAGAAGTTCTAGGTAACAATCAGTCCTTTCAAAACATAAGATTACACACGTGCATGATTTTAATTGGAATGATATTGAAATTCTTCATCATGAAAAAAACCAAAAAAGAGAGAATTTATGGAAATGTTATTTATAAAGAGAGAAGATAACAAAGCTATCAATTTAAAGAAGGACCTCTCAAGATACAACAAAGTTTGGGATAGATTAAACAAATATTTTTTTCACAGTTATATTAATTACTCATACCTTTAGTTATCCCTATACATAATCCCTGATGAGGAGGTTTGAATTGACCTCGAAACATGTTGGTTCCCTCGTAGTATAAAAAGGACGAAAAGAGGAAAAAGTGAGAGGTTGGTTTTGGTTGACATTTTCCCCTTTTCCCCTCTTTTTTCATTATGTTATTTTGTCTCTAATGAGCTGAAAAGTTAGATTCTTTTGAATTTTATTTTTTTGATTATGAATCTTTTTCTAGCTTTTTTGCGAAAATTATTCATGATAAAATAAACTTCATTTCCATCTGAATTCAAAAAATTTTTGAATAGAGACACTAAACTCCTGATTCTTTCCAATCTACAGGGTTGCTTATAAATAATTTAAGATTTCTTTGAATTGAGTTTACATACTTTTACCTCAATTTTATTATTTATCATTTATTATTTATAGATACATTTGAATATTCTGGATTGTTTTCTTTTCCTATTTGGAAAATTTAAATAATCTAAATGGATTGGTATAGAATTACCTACAAAAAAAAGTTATTAATTGGCATACTTCAGACCAAAGGAAGAATCCATAAGATGTTGAAGATCCTTTATTCCTTATGTTCGTCGATTTTCGAAAACGAATAGTTTTCCTCATCAGGACAGAAGCGTCATTAAAAAGTTGTAATTCATGATTTGAAGTCAAGTATTAGTACCATTCCGTATAGACCGGTTCAAGTAATACAACGCCACCTAGTTCCAATTTAGTTTAATGAGCCGAAAATCAGGTAGTTTGGAAACCTAATTTTGATTTGTGAATGTATTTCATGCTCTTTTTGCATACAATTATTCATTAAAAAAGTAGATTTCATTTTAATTTCAAATTTAAAAAAAGAAACGATTTTCACTATTTGAGGGCTTTTTAGAAGGGCACTTTGAGAAGATTACAAAAATTTCTAAGAATTCAGAAGGATTTGACTGATCTTAAGGTGTTTGAAAAATTTGCATAGGGTATTGAAAAGTTTACTGGCATCTTGAAAAATATGGAACGATTTTGTAGGGCCTATTCTCGAAAAATCCCAAATTAAATTTCTAATATTTACAAATGACAATGTAAAGAAAAAGATCAAACCTTTTGAATTATATGAAATGTTTCTCACGGTTGCCACAATTGGACAAAGAATAAGAGCAAATTTGAAGAAAAAATGTTAACCATTTTTTATTGCAAATTGTTAGTTGATTCTCCATCATTATTGTAGCCGATAAGAATAAGTCGACCATCGGATGCATTGTTTCATATTTTGAATAGATCCTACAAAGACAATCAATAAACCATTTTTGAACATTGATTATTGAATTTTATTTTTATGATTCATAGAAATTGGCAGATAATTGTGATGTTTAGTTTTAAGATTAGGTAAAAAATATTTGTCAAGTTTGGTACACTCGTAAAATTTTCCTGACAATCGAGATCTTCCTTTGTTCTATTGAAAACGTTATACAGTAACCATCTTCGAACAGTTCTTGCGGTTGTTCACTTGGTATTTTCTCAATAGAAACATTGATTTGATTTAATGAAGAATTTGAAATACCTTTTTCTTTCAAAACTATGTAATTGTGTAGCTAGTTCTTTCAATTTTATTTTAATTTCAAGCACTTCGCTCTCCAAGCGTATCAAACAAAATAATTAATACCCATCGAAGCCAAATAATCATGTGTTCACAATGAAAAAGTTTGTTCGGCCGATAAAACAACTTTTTGTTAACAACCCAAATTTTACAGCGACAACAAAAACTGGCCAACAAAATGGTTTCTGTTGCGATCACAAAATTTTGTTCTCAGTGTGTGCTCTGTCGTGATTCACGTCCTGCTGGGAATATACCGTGAATCAGATAAAGATAGAATAGTGAAGATATAGAGATGAAGAACCAGCTAACGGCTAATGGCTAATAGCTATCCAGTAACCACTCATTGCAATCGGAAGTCCATGTACTTACTTGCCAAGATTCCCCTCTTGAAGCGCGTGACTGATCAATTGATCCCAATTCACACTGTACATCGCGCATGTACAACGGAAGTTGAAATTGCGTCCTATGATTTCGTTCTTAATTGTCTATTGTCTGCCAGGGGCTGTTGGTTGAGAAATATTGGGGATCGGGAGTGCAGAATCAGAAAACAAAAAAGAAATCCTATGGAAATCCGGGGCACTCATGTATGAGGAGTCAGCAAACAAAACATCATGAATCCACTTTTTAAAGAAAAAAAATAGTTACGCGTGGTTTTAGCTTTTGCAGGACTCGAAGAATACTGTTATTGACCATAATTATTGTTATAGACGATATTGTTATTGTTCATAAAACCAATTCTATCCCATCAAAATTGTGTTTTTGAGATACAGAATTTGTCTAGTCATTGAGGAATCATCCGTATGATGGACAGGATGTTTAGGTAAAGAAACAATCTGCACCTTTATCCCTAAATCTAATTGCAGCAAAACATTTTATGAGTGAGAAAACAAAACATGATAAATCTATTTTCTGGCAGAGAAAAATAGAATCTGCACAAATATATGCTAATATATTTTGGATAGCATTGAATAGCCAGCTAGATGCTTTCCTCAACATGATCCTATTTGAATTTTTCTTCTCGCTCTAGTATTTTTAGGCTACAAAATTTGTCTAATTATTGAGCAATCATCCGTATGATGGACAAGATGTTTAAGCAAAAAAACAACATGCATCTTTATCCCTAAATCTAATGGCAATAAAAGAATGTATGAGTTAGCGAACAAAACATGATGAATATATTTTTTGGTAGTAATGATAAAATTTGTATAAATCTAAGCTAATAGATTTTGGACAATATTGAATAGCCAGCTAGATGCTTTTCTTACATGATCCCTTTTGAATTTTTCTTCTAGCTCTAAAGTTTTCAGGCTACAAAATTTGCCTAATTATTATGAAATCATCCGTATGATGGACAGGATGTTTGAGCAAAGAAACAACATGGATTTTAATTCCTGAGCCTAATGTCAACAAAAGAATTCATGAGTTAGTGAACAAAACATGATAAATTCATTATTTGGTAGGACAAGACTCACGAAATATGATTATTCACTTTTGATTCATAAAACATTCTATCCCATTAAAAGCGCGCTTTAAAAATGTTGTAAACTTTAAAATATGCAAATTCAAATTATTTTTTCCGATTCCTTCCCCTTTCACACTAAAAATGTTAAATTTAAATGGGAAACATATTTTTTATATAAGTTTTTCACTATATTTTTTTGCTTCGTTACTTTGTTACTACTTTGAACTACTTTGTTAAACGTTCATTTTATGGGTTGAAGATTTGACTATTTTATTGAGAATTGATATTTTTTGTTTGAAAATGAATGATTCTTCAACTGAAAATTCAACTGTTCTCTTTTTGGTTGTAAATTCATTGTTTTATTTGAACATTCTACTATTTGGATGAAAATTCAGGGAATTCTGTTGATTTGCCTATTGCAGGGAAAAATTAATTTTCTTGACAAAACATTCAACTACTCAGCTGAAAGTCAAACTACTTTCTTAAAAATTAACATTGTAAGTTGAAAAGTTATCTGTTTGAAAGAAAATTCAACTATTTTGTTGAAAATTGTTTTATTTTTGGGTTGCAACTTAATTTTTTGAATTAAAAATTTACCTTTTCCATTTGTGAAGACGCGATTATTACAAAACAGCTGAAATTTTAACAACAAAATTTAATTTACAACCAAATAATTAGGTTCCCAACTAAACTTATGAATCATAAAAAAAAATAATTTCCGACGGCGTAGTTCAACTTTAAAGCAAATACTTGATTTTTTAAAAAACAAACAAAAATTTCAACAAAACATGTAATAGTTAATATTTAAACAAAAAAATCTAATTTTAAACAAAAAAAGTTGGATTTCATCAAACTGTTGAATTTTACACTGAAAACGATAGACTTTTAACCAAAAATAGAATACTTTAATTATCAGTTAAAAATAAATGTTAACCAATAAAGAAACCAATTTTTAACTGAAAAGGTTGAACTTTCATTCAATTCTAACTTATGAATTTTAAACTACAGAACATCAATTTTCAACTAAAAATTGAAATTTTCTACATTTTGCGTAAAGAAAATCACTTGTCAATTAATAAATAACGAATTTTCAGCAAAAAACTTAAATTTTCAACCAAACAGATGAATTTTCAACTGAAATGATGAATCTTCAACCAAAAAAAGGAATTTTTGAGAAAAGGATTCATCATTCAACCGAATAGTTTAATTCACATCCAGCATTCTATTTTTTAACCAAACATATGAATTTTTATAAAAAATATGAATTATCAACAAAATGTATGAATTTTCAACCAAAATTATAAATATTCAACAAAAAAAGATCTTTTTAAGTAAAGGGTTCTACATTCAGTCAAAGAGTTTAATTTACAACAAAAAGTTTATTTTTTAACTAAGAAGATAAATTTTTTACGAAGAAGATGAATTATCATTAAAATGTATGAATTTTCAACAAATTGTGCCTATTTTTTGGAAAATGGCCAAACTCTGAATATGTTCATGAAAATTGTTGAAATAATTAATAAATATTGTTTATTTGCAAATTATCGTAGAAAATAGTTATTCGAATTACATTCTTCCTTGATACCCTCAACTAATTCATTCTATTCGTTAAAAAGAGGCGGAGCTTTGTTTATGAAAATTGTTTAAATAGTTGATCATTCTTGTAAATGTATAAAACATCCTACAAAAATGTCATCAAAATGATATTCCTAATTAATTCTGTAAAAAAATGTAGCCTATTTGTTCAAAAATAGCCGAAATCTAGATTTTTTCATGAAAATTGTTTAAATGATTAACAATTCTCGTAAATTTAAGAAGCAACATGGAAAAGAGTAATGAGGAAGAATTTTCATAGCATTAGAGAAATAAAGTTATCGGAAAGATATTCTTGTTTAATTCTGTTAAAAATTTAGCCTATTCGTTGAAAATAGTCAAAATCTGAATTTGTGAAGAAACATAGAAAAAGAGTTTTCTGAAAAACATATTTAAAAAAAAGCAAGACTCCGGATATGTTCACAAACATGTTCAAATAATTAATAATTATTGTAAATTTTCATAATATCATACATGGAAAAAAGTTATTTAAAAAATATTGAGCCTACTCCTTGAGAATGGTCAAACTCTTAATTTGTTTATCCACATTGTTTAAATAATAATCAATTATTTGAAATTTGGAGAGCATTATAGCAAAAAGTCACTGGAAAGATATTATTACTTAATTCTACAAAAAATGGAGCCCGTTTGTTAAAAAATCGACAAACATTAGTTTTTAAAATTTAATTGTTTAAATAATTGGAAATCATTATAAATTTACAAAGCAACATAGATAACAGTCATCGGAAAGATATTCTTAGTTGAATGTTCAAATAAAACAATAAGCTTACAACCAAGAATAGAACAGTCAAATTTTCAGTTACAGAAAAATTGATTTTGAAACAAAAAATTTTAATTTCCAACAAAATAGTCAAATCTTCAACCAATAAAATGAACGTTTAACAAAGTAGTTCAAAATAGTTCAAAGTAGTAACAAAGTAACGAAGCAAAAAAATAGTGAGAAACTGATAGAAAAAATTTGTTTCCCATTTAAATTCTACATTTTTAGTTGAAA
>CAKNXH010000200.1:480960-517231 GCA_932178445.1 Andricus quercusramuli | reverse complement strand
CGACTCTGTCAAAATTTTATTTCCATATTTCGTTACAAATAATAATTTAATTAATTTCAAAAAGGTATGAAACGAAATCGGAGAACTGACTTATTACTGTGAGTAGTAATCGTAATATAAAATAGTGCTTAAAACTGAAAAAAGGTGATGTAAAATATTTGAATGAGTTTAGAGGTTTCATGATCAATTTTTGGGTTTATTATCATTCTTCGGTGAAGTTAATATTTATTGAGTAATTTTTCATTAGATAACATTAATCTATACTGCATTATATAAAGAAAAATGTGTAATAGATATATAATTATTGATAGTTTTAATATTGTGACAACGTAAACAGAAAATAACCTCATTTTTTTAGTCACTGCATTTGATCAAATTTCGTGTGCTACATCTAGTGACTTAAAATGTTTATGATTTTTAATTATAATATTCAGTATTATAAAAGAATTTCAGCATTGTCGTTATTACTTATCGTGATAAAAATTGTAATAAATATTTATCTCGACTTATTTTTGTGACCACTTTATTTCTTATGAATAAAATATTAATTTTATTCGATAATATTTTTAACTGGAATAAAAACTAAACATTTTAAAAGGAAATTCATTTTCATTATGATTAATTTTCATAGAGTCCATCAGACTTATTAGAACTATCAGGAGATTCGATTTTGAGGTTGTTTTTTTTCGACGGCTTTTATCACAGAGGTCTCAGTCAATATAAAACGAACAATACATCTTTCATTTTATTAAAGTATAGTAAAAAAACAAAAATACACTTAAGGTAGATGTCCCAGTAATCGGGACGGTCCCAGTAATCGTGAGTTTTGAGGTGTAAACGCCAGAATTAAGTATTTTCCGCATAAAAATACAATCCTAAAATATTTTTAAGCCAGGTTGAACAATGCTTGTTGTGGAAACCAAATTAGTTTTTTTATACAAATAGTGCACATGGGTAAAAAAAATTTATTTGTATTGCCGGTGGCGATGAATCACGAAACATGGAAAATAGCTTAACATTTTTGTTAGGAAAGGCGTCTCTTTACTTAAGCTTTTACTATGCCAAGAAATTAGTTTATCGGGATGAAAATAATTTTTTTGTAATAAAAAATAATTTTTGTTTCATAAAATAAAGTAAAATCTTAATTTAGTACCTTCTCGTTTAAGAAATATCGGTCACGATTATAGGGACATTTCAAAAGCATAGTTGCTCGAGTAATCGTGACCTGTCACGAAGACTAGGGCGACTCTGTCAAAATTTTATTTCCATATTTCGTTACAAATAATAATTTAATTAATTTCAAAAAGGTATGAAATGAAATCGGAGAACTGACTTATTACTGTGAGTAGTAATCGTAATATAAATTAGTGCTTAAAACTGAAAAAAGGTGATGTAAAATATTTGAATGAGTTTAGAGATTTCATTATCAATTTTTGAGTTTATTATCATTCTTCGGCGAAGTTAATATTTATTGAGTAATTTTTCATTAGATAACATTAATCTATACTGCATTATATGAAGAAAAATGTATAATAGATATATAATTATTGACAGTTTTAATATTGTGATAACGTAAACAGATAATAACCTCATTTTTTGGTCACTGCATTTGATCAAATTTCGTGTGCTACATCTAGTTACTTAAAATGTTAATGATTTTTAATTATAATATTCAGTATTATAAAAGAATTTCAGCATTGTCGTTATTACTTATCGTGATGAAAATTCTAATAAATATTTATCTCGACTTATTTTTGTGACCACTTTATTTCTTATGAATAAAATATTAATTTTATTCGATAATATTTTTAACTGAAATAAAAATTAAATATTTTAAAAGAAAATTCATTTTCATTATGATTAATTTTCATAGAGTCCATCAGACTTATTAGAACTATCAGAAGATTCGATTTTGAGGTTGTTTCGACGGCTTTCATCACAGAGGTCTCAATCAATATAAAACTAACAATAGATCTTTCATTTCATTAAAGTATAGTAAAAAAACAAAAATACACTTAAAATACACCTCCAAATTGCTAAAAACTGATTTCAAGAAAGCTTAACCTTTTTCACGAAGACTGGGACAACGACTCACGATTACTAGTACATGACAGATTTGGAAATCACGATAACTGGGACATCGGTGCTTTTTGACTTTTAATTGTTTATAAATAAAAAGTAATATTAAATATAATGTAAGAACAATTTTTATAATATTCTAGGATGTGTAATGCTTCACTCAGTACCAATCATTTTTCAAATAATCCTACAAAAACAATTTTCTAAATATTTGAAGTCGATGAAATCTCTTATGGTCACGATTACTGGGACGTTTACCTTAAACTACACCTCCAAATTGCTAAAAACTGATTTCAAGAAAACTTAACCTTTTTCACGAAGACTGGGACAACGACTCACGATTATTAGTACATGACAGATTTGGAAATCACGATAACTGGGACATCGGTGCTTTTTGACTTTTAATTGTTTATAAATAAAAATTAATATTGAATATAATGTAAGAACAATTTTTATAATATTCTAGGATGTTTAATGCTTCAATCAGTACCATTCATTTATCAAAAAATCCTACAAAAACAATTTTCTAAATATTTGAAGTCGATGAAATCTCTTATGGTCACGATTACTGGGACGTTTACCTTAATGTAATAGTAAATATTTCAAACAAAAACGATTTTAATTTTAAATAAAAAACAGTTGGATTCATCCAAAAAGAGGAATTTTCAACCAAGAAAGTTTCCAGTGGAATTTTTAATGTTACAATATGAATATTAAAAATGAAGAGTTAATTTTCTACCAAAATAATTGACTTTTGAACCAAAAAATACGACTTTTTAACAAAACAGTGGAATTTTCAACCAAAATCTCATCAAAACTTTATTTTTAAATTTCTCTTGTTTTTCCCTGACCATAAATATTTCAAATTTATTATCCTTGGCACTTATTTAAAGTGGATCTTATAAAATTTCTCTGATTTTTGCAAGATTTTTTTTCGAAATCACTGACTGTTCCCAGATTTCCAGGTTTTTCCTGACCTACGGCCACCCTTTTTTAATGTATCACAATAAACGCACCTGCACAAGAATTTCAAGTTCGTCCTGTTTGCTCTCGAAGAGTCTAACCAAAAGCTGCAAAATTTTCGGATGCAGGAGATTATGACAAACAACAACTTCGTCCAATACTGCCAGATGGATTGGACAATGCTCTGTACACAGTTTAAAATAGGAAGGCTCGGTTACTGTGCATTCCACCCATCTAATGACACCAACGCTAACAACGGGGTACCTACAAAAATCATGTCAAATGAGATAATTTACACTTGTTTGCACAGTAGGGGGTCCAAAGATGCATTGGAAAATTTCATTTTTTTATTTTTATCGGGATGCCCCCCAAATTTGTTCGAATCTACCCAAAAATAAATACATTTTTTTTGTTTTGAAAAAAATGATATTTAGGGGTGGCGCAAGCCCCATGAAGTTTAACATGTATTTCCCATTAGAAAAAAAGACGTTTTTGTAAATCTTATTCAGAATCCTCAATATTATCTCAATCGAGTTGAAACTCAACATTTCTCTTCACAATTAGCCATAAAATACGAATAAAATATCACTTTTCAAAAACCAACATCATAAGTCTGTTTTATAGGGTCCCAAAGAAACCCTATAAGTGAAAAAATGAGTTTTGAGAGTTTTTGGCGCTAATTACGACTTTTTTGCGGTTTTTAAAATGCGAATTGTTTCTAATACATGAAATATGACTTTATTTTGAAAATTAGATATTTCAATGAATTTTTTAAACAATTTATTATTGTTTTTAGCAATTTTCTCATAGAATGGAGTTAAAAATACGCGGTTTTTTTTACAAATTTTCCATTGTTGTCCAATTTTTAATTAGAGGGAAGTCATAGTTCATCAATGTTAACAATAGTGATTGTTTAAACAATTTATTATAATTATTAATAATATTATATTTGAATAATGCTAGAAAGTTGCGGATTTTTTTTTAATTTCTGGCTTTTTGTCCAATTTTCATCTATAGTGAAGTAATAATAAATTCAAGTTAACAAAATAATTGTTAAAACAATTTATTATAATTATTAACAATATTATATTTGAATAATGCTGAAAAGATGCTTTTCTTTTTAATTTTTGGTTTTTTTGTCCACTTTTTATTCAGAGTGAACTAATAATGAATTCAAGTTAACAAAATAATTGTTTAAACAATTTATTATCATTTTGCTTCCTCATAGAGGAAGCTTTGTAATGGTAACATTTTTCAAAATTTTTAAATTCATTTAATTAAATCCTCCCTAATTTAAAAATGTCTAATACAATGTTCTAAGCAATTGTCCGGATGTGTGTGTGTGTGTGTGGATGTGTGGATGTCACGCTTTTTTGTGAACACGATAACTAGAAAACGGTTGCCGATAAAGTGATGAAATTTGGAAAGCTTATTTTCCTCAATAATGTCTTGAAACTGACCGAAGGATTTAAAAAAATATTTATTGCATTTTTTTCTAGCACTCAATAATATTTTAAAAATCGGTTTTTCATAGTAAAACTTTTTTCATTCGCATAATTCAAAGTTGATGCACGAATATAAAAGATTCCTTGGTTCGGGACGAATCGATTGACCTATAATATTAATACATTTTATTAAAGAGTAGGGACTTATGGTAATTTATATATTTTGAAAATCGGTTCTTTATAGTAAAACTTTTTTCACTAGCATAATTCAGACTTGATGCAAGAATATAAAAGATTCCTTGGTTCGAAACGAATCGATTGACCTATAATAATAATGCATTTTATCAAAGAGTAGGGAAGTTATGGTAATTTATATATTTTGAAAATCGGTTTTTTTAGTAAAACTTTTTTCATTAGCATAATTCAGAGTTGATGCAAGGACAGAAAAGATGTGTTGATTCGAGACGAATCGATTGACCTATAATATTAATACATTTTATTGAATAGTATGGAAATTGCATAATATTTGAAAACACGGTTTTTCATAGTAAAACTTTTTCCAGTAACATAATTCAAAATTGATGCAAGGACGGAAAAAATCTCTTGATTCGAGGCAAATCGATTGATCTATAATAATAATAATACACTTTATTGAAGATTAGGGAAGTTCTGCTCATTTATAATATCTGAATCATCAGTTTCAAACAGAAAAACTGTTTTCATCGACATAATTTAAAGTTGATGCATGAATAGAATGAGGAAGCAAATACATTTGCTAACGGGAAGCAAAGTGCTCGTGAAATGAGCACCATATAATTATAAACGCAAACAAAGTGGAAACACTCGAGATCGAATTCACAGCTAGTTTGATAATATTCTCTTCGCTTAATCGGTAGAATGTTGCGATTTTTTCTGAAATTTTCAACTGTTTGTTTATTTTTTATTAGGCGTGACTTGATAATTAATTAGATTTAGCAAAAATAATTGTTTAAACGAATTATTATTGTGTACGACTATCTTCATCTATATCGATTGCGCCTGATAGTTGCGGTTTTTGGCAATTTTTAACTTTCTGTCCTTTTTTCACTTAGTGAGGTAATAATTAATTAAAGTTAACAGAAAAGTTGTTTAAACAATTTAATATTGTTTATAACTATCTTTTCTCAGATAAGTGCTAGAAAGTGGCGGTTTTTTCTAAAATGCTTAAAAGAATTAATTTAAAGAAAAATAGCTATTTTATACAAGAGGCAAAAACAAAGAATTTTAAATATCTGTCTTATTTCAGAAAAATATATATTCACGAAAAGGAAAGAGTTTATTTAAAATATAGTTTTCTCTAATGTTTATTTATTAATTGTTAGTAATTAAGCAGGCGAAACAAAGTGAAAGGTTTTAGAAAAAAACACCATTTTCTAGCACTTATATAAGAAAAGATAGTTATAAACAATATCAAATTGTTTGAACATTTTTTTTTAACTTTATTAAATTATTACCTCACTAAGTGAAAAAAGGACAGAAAGGTAAAAATTGCCCAAAAACCGCAATTATCAGGCGCAATCGATATAGATGAACATAGTCATAAACAATAATAATTTGTTTAAACAATTATTTTTGCTGAATCTGATCAATTATTAAGTCACGCCTAATAAAAAATAAACTGAAATTTTAACTGAATACATGTATTTTCAACGAGAAAAGATGAATTTTCAACTGGATTGTTTAAATTCTAAGTTAAAAAATTTGTAACCCAAAAGATGAATTTTTAACTAAAACCATGAATAAATCATGAATACAAATAATAAAATTTTCAATCAATATGATGAATTTTCAATCAAAACGATGGAACTTCAACTGGAATAGTTGAACTTTTAACCAAAAAATGAATTTTCAACTAAAATGATGAATTTGTGACTGGAACACATGAATTTCCCAACAAAAAGATGAATTTTCAACTGAAAAATATTATTTCTCAAGCAAAATTTAATTATTAAATTTTCATTTAAAAAAATTAATTTTCAACAAAAAAAAACTAACTTTCAACAGAGCAGTTAAATTTTTAGTTAAAGACATGAATTTTCAGTTAAATTGTTGAATCTTTAATTGGAATAGTTGAATTTTTAACCAAAAAGATGAATTTTCAACTAAAATGATGAAACGTTAACTGGAATAGTTAAATTTTTAACAAAAAAGATTAATTTTTTAAACAAAAAGACGATTTTTCAATTAAATACAAAAATTTTCAACTAAAAAAGATACTTTTTCAAACAAAAATTCAAAAGTTAAATTTGCAGTTGAAAAATTTAATGTTCAGCTAAAAAGATAAATTTCAAACTAAAATGGTTAAATATTTAACTGGAATAGTTAAATTTTTGTCTAAGAGAATTAGTTTTCCACAAAAAAGATTTTTTAACAAAATAAAGTAATTTCCAGGTTTATGAAATTTCCCTGACAATTTCAGGTTTTCGATGTTTTCTAGGTTAGTAGATACCCAGTTAATGATATTTCTTTAAATGAAAATATTGTTTTAAAAATATCGTTTGCCAAAAAAGAAGTTACCGAGGGGTTGATCACTCTTGAAATTTATGAAATCGTTGTGAAATCATTGCAATCTTTTTAATATTATGAAATTGTTGTGAAATCTTCTAAAATCTTTGAAATATTTTTAAGTTTGTGAAATCTTTGTGAAATAATTGAAATCTTCTGAAATATACCTTATACATTGGTAAATGGTTGTTAATTCTGCTATGAGTTCCGTCGAGCCTTTGTTATTATTGCAGATATTGTGCACTTTCTCAATAGCCTGGATCGTTGTTTTCAGTTCGTCTTTATTAATTTTACGAGGAGTTGACTTTTTCGGAGGAACTTCGCAAACGCTCGCAGCATACGCTAGCAAGTAAATGTACTTTGGCTTGTGTTCCTGGTTTACTTTAACACCCGGTTTGAAAAGAGCATCGACCAAAAGTTCTGTGAAAGAGAATGAACATTACATTATTAAAACATTAATAATGTTTCCCAGTAGAAGTTTAACTTGGTATTTTCCGTATTATTTAATCAGGGTTGCTACAAAATCCCGATTTTGAAAATTCCCTGACTGTTCCCTGGCCGTTATCAATTATTTTTCCAGGTATTAAAACAACCTTTAACCTAAGAGATCAATAGTGTAAATGCAAAAAATGTTTCTAAATTTATCCTAAAGATAAACTTTCGGTTAAAAAATTATTTTGAACAAAAAAGAACACGAATTTTCAATCAGAGATGGATTTTCAACCAAGAAGATAAATTCTGTACCGAAAACGACGAATGTTCAACCAAATAGTTTAGTTTTTAACTCTAAAAGACAAATTTTGAACAAAAAATGGCAAAATCAAATTTTCAGTTGAAACAATTAAATTACAATCAAAAAAAGGAATTTTCAATCAAATTTGTACATTTTTACATAAAGAGATAAATTTTCAACAAAAGGAAATTAATTCCCAACAAAAAGTGTTATAGGTGATAATTGCACAAAAAATAACTAATTTTCAAACAAAAACAGTTGAATTCAACCGAAAAATATGAATTCTCAACAAACTAGTTGAATCCTCAACCACAACAGATTATTTTTCAAACAAAAAAGAGGAAGTTTCAACAAAATAGTTGAATTTTCAACTAAGAAAGATTTTTTAGTCAACAAAGGAAAAAAATGTCATCCAAACTGTTGAATTTTCAAGCCAAAAGAAGATATTCTAGAAAACAGCTGAGTATTCAAACCGAAAATATGAATTTATAACAAAACAGGTAATTTCCAACAAAATTGTTATATATTAATACCAAATAGATGAATATAATACAAGTTAATTTTTCCACCAAGATAATTGAATTTTCAACCAGAAAAGATGAGCTCCCATCAAAATAAATAAATCTTCAACTAAAAAAGATTGATTTTCACCCATGAAGATACATTTTCAACCGATAAAACTAATTTTATACAAAAAGAGATGAATTTTTAACAAGATACATGAGTTGGAAAAAATTGAAGTTACATTCTCAGTTCCAAAAGTTATAATTTTTAACTAAATAGTTCATTCTTCAATCCAATAAATGAATTTTCAACCAAATTGGTAAATTATCAACCGAGAAATCAAAATTTATACCAAAAAAGATAAATTTTCAACTAAAAAAGATCATTTTTGAACCAAAAAATGGAATAGTTATATTTTTAGGTTAAAAAATTAATGTTCAACAACAAAAAAACAGAATTTTTAACAAATTAGTTCAATTTTTAACCAAGAAGATTAAGTTTTTATCAAGAAGATTAATATTTTTACATTATTAGATAATTTTTTAATAATTAAGTTACATTTTCAACTACAAAAAAAACAGTTTTTTAAACTAAAATGATGAATCATCTACCAAAAAAATTAATTTTTAACAAAGAAGTTCCACTTTCAACTAAGTGGATGAATTTTCATCCAAAATAGATAAATTCTCCACGAAAAGTGTACTAGTTGATATTTAAACCAAAAACAATTTTAGTTTTCACACCATAAACAGTTGAATTTTTAATAAAGAAAAATGAAATCCGCAGCCAAAACGGATTCATTTTTAAACCGAGAAAAGGAATTTGGAACAAAATAATTGAATTCTCAACTAAAACAGATTAATAAGTCTATGAAGAAACAAAATTTTATTCAAAATATTGAATTTTCAAACCAAAAGGACGAATTTTCTACAAAAAAGTTGAATGTATAAACTGAAAATATGAATTTTCAACAAAAAATTGCATTTTTAACCAAAAAGACGAACTTTTAATAATGTAGTTAAATTTTCAACAACAAAAAAAAAAGGTTTTTTAACTAAAATAATAAATCATCAATCAGAAAATAAATTTTTAACAAAGCAGATGACTTCTCAAGATATTTCAACTCAAAATGACTTTAATTTTAAACCAAAAACAGTTTAAATCAACCAACAAAAAAAAACAAAAACAATTTCCAATAAAATAGTTGAATCTTCAATTGGAATAGATTAATTCTCAATAAAACAGTGGCATTTTTAACCAAAAAAGTTAAAATCCATAACTAAAACAGATTGATTTTCAAACCAAAAAGAAGAATATTTAACAAAAGAGTTGAATTTTCAACCAAGAAAGATTGATCAATTAATAAGAAAACAATTGCATCAAAAAGGTTGAATTTAGAAGCCAAAAAGGCGAATTTTCTACAAAACAGTAAAACTTTCAAACTGAAAATATGAATTTTCAACAAAAATGTTAATTTTCAACCAAATAGTTGAATTCTCAACCCAAAAATATGAATGTTCATGAAGAAGAATTAAATTTTTATTTATATAGTAGAATTTTTAAGCAAAAGAGATTAATTCTAAACCAAAAATATAATAGTAGACTTTTCAATTAAAAAGAATTAACTTTCAACTATAACAGACGAATTTTCAACCAAAGAAGATTAATTTTGTAGCAAAAGATGAATTTTCAATCCAAAAGGACGAATTTTCAAGAAAGCAGTTGAATTTTCGACAAAATAATGAAAATTTCCACCAACAGTAGAATTTTTAACCAAAACCTATGGATTCCGAACCAAAAACATAATATTACACATTTTCTTTTGTAAATCGAATTTCATTAAGGTACCACATTTATTTAATCAACTTTAGTTTATCGAAAATTCCCTGACTTTCCAGAATTTCCTGACCTGCAGCAACCCTGATTTGATATTACATATTGATAAAAGCGATTAGCACCTAAAAACTGGGGATTTCGAATCAGTTCTATCGAAGGTGGTTCAGACACGGAATAATTTCTATACAAAAGTGAGATATCCGCTGGATTTAGAGTATTCCGAGACAACATGGAAGCCAATGCTTGGCACGCAGCTGGAAAAGCTGCAGCTCCATTCAAAGCCATAGTAATCGGAGTAACGTCGTTTCGACTGAAATGAAAGTTCGATTAATAGTTGTCAAACCGGATGGTATTCAAATATAGTAGAATTGAGGTCCTTTACTTTAGCTGAGCACATTTTGTGATTTCCTGTGAAAGCCTTTTCATCATAAACCCTCCTCGCGGCTCTTGAGACAAAATTTGAAGAAGAACCTGACTGTAGACGTAGGTGTGTTGACCATGGCACACCATTTTCTAGAAGAAAAATTCTACATTGAAAACAAGTCTATGCGGCCGTACCAAAGTTACGTAACGGATTATAGGCCCTCTCCAAGACCCCTCCTCCACCCTGTAACGAACTGTACCAACAATTTTTGCCCCCTCCCCCTTTTACTGTACATAATTTATGGTTTCCCGAAATAATAAGATATGAGACTTGAAACTAATAAAAAATTTGTTGTATGCCTTGCAGGGTGAAAACTTCATTTTCCAAATTCTCTGATTTTTCCTTGATCAATTTTTTTTATTTTCCCTGCCCATTAACATCCAAATACCAGCATTTTAATCTTGTAATATTTTTAATACAGGATCTTTTATAAGCGGAATAAGACATTATTTCAGATAGAAATTTGAAACTTTCAAGTTTATTTATTTATTTTAAACAAAACATGATTTTTTCTACCATTAAAGATGACTTTTTAACGAAGTATTTAAATTTTCAACAAAATAATTGAATTGTTAACCAAAAAAGATGAATCCTCAACTAAAAAGTGTAATAGTTGATACTTCAACCAAAAAAGGTGAAACTTCATTTAAAAAAACGATTTATATACAAATTTTTCAGTCATCAAAGAAGAACAAGTTCACTTAAATTGTTGATACTTCAAACCAAAAGACAAATTTTCGGTACACAAATTTAATTTTCATCGAAAAAAATTAATTTTTAACAAAAAAGTTAAATTTTCAACCAAAGAGATAAACCTACTTAAAAAAATGTCAACAAAGTAGTTCAATATTTACCCAAGCAGTTGAATTTTCAATTAAAAAGATCAGTTTTCAATAAAAAAATTATTTCTTAACAGAGTTGTTCAACCAAATTTTCCAACAAAATAGTTGAATCCCTAAGCAAAGAAGAGTAATTTGTAACCAAATAGTTGTATTTTTATCCTAAAAAGATGAAATTTTTAATAAAACAGATGAATTTTCAAATCAAAAAGTCAAATTTAAAAATACTTGAATTTTTATCCAGAAAAGATTCCAGTTTGACTATTCAACATCAAAATATGAGTTATAAACAAAAATTTAATTTTCTACGAAGAAACATGAATTCTCAACCCAAAAAGACGTGTTTTTAACAAAACAGTTCAATTGTCAACCAAAAAGGATGACTTTTTAACAAAATTGTTGAATTTTCGACCAAAAAGTTGCATTTTTATCCAAGGAGGATGAAGTTTCCACTAAAAGAGATGAATTTTGAAATAAATAAAAATATTAAAAAAAATAGTTGAATTTTCATCCAAAAAAGATATTAGTTCAATTTTCAACTAAAAAGTATCATTTTTATCCAAGAAAGATGAAGTTTATACTAAAACAGGTAAATTTTTAAACCAAAAAGACAAATTTTCAAACAAAAAATTGATAACAATAGTAATTGATGGATTTTAGTTGTATTTTCATCACCAAAATATAAATTTTAAATAACAAGTAAATTTTCTACGAAATAATTGAATTTTAAGCAAACAACAGTTGAATTTTCAACCAAAGAGGATGACTTTTGAACAGAATTGTTGAATTTTCAACCAAACAGTTGCATTCTTATTCAAGAAAGATGCAATTTCTACTAAAATAGATAAGTTTTTGATATAAAAAGACAATTTTAAAAAAAAAAAAAAAAAAAAAAAAACAGTTGAGTTTTCATCCAAAAAAGATTTTAGTAATTTTTGATAAAAAAGTTCAATATTTAAATCAAAAAGTCAAATTTAAAAATACTTGAATTTCCATAGTAAAAAAAATTCAGTTTGACTATTTGACATCAAAGTATGAGTTATAAACAAAAAGTAAATTTTCTACAAAGATACTTGGATTTCCAACCCAAAAAGATGAATTTCTAAAAAAACAGTTGAATTTTCAACTAAAAAGGATGAGTTTTTAACAAAATTGTTGAATTTTCGAAAAAAATAATAATATTTATCACTAAAAAGATGATATTCAGGAGAAAGCAACTGCAAAAAAATATACAAGGAAAATAAATTACTTACAAGAATATTATATCAGGGTTAACGCAAAACTTCATTTAAAAAATTCTCTAATTTTTCACTGACCAATTTTTCATTTTCCCTGACTATTGATATTTAAAGACCAGAATTTTAAACTTGTAACATTTTTAATCTGGAATTTTTTATAAACGGAATAAAATAATTTCAAATTAAAATTGAAAAATTTCACATTTATTCTGCTTGATAGCTATTTAAAGTTATAGAAATTCCCTGACTTTTGCAAAATGTTTTTTCTAAATCCCGCATTTCTCCCTGACTAATAACATTCCCTCGACTATGTTTATAAAATTGTTGTTTTTTAGATTAGTTTTTCACACACCAAGTTTCTTTTGCGCGTAAAGTTAAATTCATTTTCTTTTACATTTTATTTGCGACTTTCCAAAAATTAAATACATGAATGAAGCCCCCCCCCCCCAGAATCGTGACAAATTATAACCCCCCCTCCTCCTTCTTGAGCTGTTACGTAATTTAAGTACGGTACCTAATCTTAAAATAATTACCACTAAATTTAAAGAAAATGAGACTCAACTGCACACTCCTGGATACTTGATTGCCAATCTTCGGTATTTTGAAGAAAACCTGCTATCGCGGTTTTTAAAACACGTGAAAAAACTTCGATTTGTTGCGCTGCTGTCGAAATACTCGTGATCTCGCCTTGGAATCCAGCATCGGAAATGAGCTTTATGATAAAATTCAACATTAAGCAGTCGGGATAATCCTCTGCTAATTTGTAAATTAATGATCGCCAAGTCGGATGCTGGATCATTTCAGTCAACCAGGCTGGTGTCTATGGAAAAGATATAAAAATATAATTTCTGGGATAAATACTATTGAATTCAATCTTATATCATTTCAATGTACCTCTCCCTCTTCTGTGAAAATTTTGTCCGCCTTTTTTGGCTCAAAAGTTTTCAAAACCATGTCCTTTAAATTATTTTCGATCATGGCTTGAACGTCTGTGACTTTTACTTCGGCTAGAATCAGCCACTCGGCCAAAAGATTGTTCATTTGGGCACATGCCGTGTAATTTTTTGACAAAAGTTCGATTACTTGTTCCGGATTTCCACCAGCTTGAAAGTATCTACGAGAGACAGAATTTTTTTTTAAACAGAAAGATTAAAATTGAAGAAAGGACTTCCAGTGTCTAGTGATCAAGCTACTTGAAATTCTCAGTCAAGTTTCAAGGGATTTGATAATATTTTAATGAAATTTTGAAGAATTTATTCACAAGAATTAAGGGATTTCATAGATTTAAAGAGATGTTCAAATATTTCAAGGTATTTCCGAAGATTTTAATAAATTGAAAGTTTTTAAAGAATTTGAAAGATTTTAGGACATTTTAAAAGATTCCAAGCAATATCAATAGATTTGAAGAAATTTGAAAGATTTTAGGGTATTTAACAGATTAAAAGGAATTTTGAAGAGTTTTAGAAAATTTCACGGGATTTCAGAAAATTTCAAACAATTTTCAAGGATTTAAAAAAAATTCACGAGGTTTTAAAGAAGTTCCTGAAACTTCGGAAGATTTTGAGGGTTTTTATTAAGACCTATAAGGTTTTAGGACATTTGAAAGATTCCAAGGGATTTTAAAGGATTTCAACGTATTTTTTAAAATTTCTGAGGATTTCAGTGAGTTTAAAAGCTTTCAGCAAAGTATTTTAATGAATTTCCCAGGACCTCAAAGGGTTCCATAGGACTTCAAATATTTCAAGAGATTTCAAAAGGAATATCATCAGATTTCATGTAATTTCACGGGATTTTAAAGGATTTTATAATATTTTAATGAAAATTTCAAGAATGTATTCACTAGAATTGAGAGATTACAAGCATTTCAAATAGTTCAAGAAATTTTCAAGGTATTTTTAAAGACTTAACAAAATTTGAAAGATTTTGGGATATTTTAAAAGATTCCAAGGAATTTCAATTTCAAGGGATTTTGTAATATTTTAATAAAATTTCGCAGGATTTATTAACAAGATTTGAGGATTTCAAAAAAATTGCGAAGATTTGAATAGATTTTCAAATATTTCAATGAATTCCTAAAGATTTTAAGGTATTTGAACGATATTTGGCGTTTATTTAAACAATTTTTCATGGAATTAATGACGCAGCTAATGAATTTTAAGAGTGATATTTTTTGTGAAAGATAGTTTTCAATTATTTAAAAAATTAATAATTATTCAGTTATGCCTTTTCATAGGAAAGTTGGAGGAAATTCTAGCCTTTTTCGAATCTCTTACACTGTGTCGCTTATTATTGAGTATTTTCTTATTCCAGAACTTATACCCTAATTATTCAAACAATTTTTTCAGTTACATTCTGGATAGTTATTTCTTCAGATCGATTTTGTTGAAGAAAGGAAATAGTGATTGATGAGCGACATAGTTTAAGAGATGCGAAAAAACTAGGAATTTGTCAATCTCAAATGAAAAGAAGTCAGTGATTTCAATTGTTTAAATAATTGTAAACTGTCTTTCACAAAAAATATCACTCTTAACATTCATTAACTACATCTTTAATTCCAGAAAATAATAATTTTTCAAGATTTACAGGCAAAAAATTGTGTGAACACAATTTTTGAGATTGAGTTTTTTTTTAGATTTCTGGGGAAACTCTTAATGTTTTAGGTTTTATTTTAAAAGATTCATTTTTTTAATCTCTTTTAAAATAATTTTAATTATAATTTATTTTTAATTTACTTTTGTTAATTAATTAATTTTAAGATAATTTCCTTAATTTTGCAGGATTTTAAAGAATTTTAGGTTAACTGAATTTTGAAGGGTATGAAGAGGATAACAAAAAATAAGATTCCTGGAAAAATTTCAAATCATTTTTTATTGTGGAAAATTAATTTGAAGAGAAAACTGAAAAAGATTTCAAAACATTTCAAATGATTTGTCCTAAAACTTTAAAACAGAATGTAGAAGATTTTAAAGAACATTTTTCAAAAATTCTCAATATTGCAAGATTGCAACATTTTTGCAATAATTCGAGTATGTTTAAGAGATATTTAGAAATTTTTAAAAGATTTGAGAATAATTATAAATTTAAGAGATTTAAAATATTTTAAACTTAATTTTTTGAAAATTTTGTAATAAAATTTGGAAGTTTTTTAAGAATTTTGAAAGGTTTCAAGGGAATAAAAAAAGGTTTTAGGATTCATGGGAACATTTCAAACGTTTTTTTATTTCTTTAAATGAATTTTTAGAGAAAACTGAAAAAAGTAAAGTAATTCAAATTATTTCCTGAAATTCTGAAAAAAAATAATGTAAAAGATTTCAAAGCAAAATCATGCAATATTGCAACATTACAAAATTTTAACAAAAATTCGAGTCAGGTTGAGAGATATTTAGAAGTTTTGAAATTATTCAAAAATTATTTGGAACTTGTTAAGATTAAAAAAAAAATGTATAAGAAGATGTAAATTTCGAAAGAAGAAGCTTTTTAAGAATTCTGAAAGTTTTTAAGGGAATGAAATTTTTAAATGATTTTTAATTTCAAAAATTAATTTTAGGCAGAATTTTTTAAAAATTTATGAAAAATTCGAATTATTTAAAAAGATATTCATAAGGTTCAGAAGTTCTAAAAAGATTAAAAAAGGAATTTTCTCAAGATTCATGGAAAAAATTTTAATGAATTTTTATTTTGAAAAATAAGTTTTAAGAGAAAATTGAAAAACATTTTAAAACATTTCAAATGATTTCATAAAATTTTGAAAAAGAGTGTAGAAGTTTTTAAAGCAACATTTTTCAATTTCGTACGGTTAAAATAGTACATTGTGTAACGAGTGGGGTATAGTTCCATATTGCGCACGCGGGCGCAATATACGCGGGCACTCCACTCGTGCGCCATTATGAAAAAATATTTATAGAATCGAGTATATTCAAGAGATATTTAGAAGATTTGAAAAGATTGAAAAATAATTTTCAACTTGAAAAAATTGCAGATTTGTAAAGATTTTAAACAAAAACTTTAGAAGCTTTTGAAGAATTTTGAAAGGTTTCCAGATAATAAAGAAATTTTCTTAAAGTTCCTGGGAAAACTTGAAATAATTTTTCGTTTTTAAAAATTTAGTTTTAAAAGAAATTTAAAACCCTTTCAAAAGACCTTTAAAAGAGTCGAATAAATTGTGGAAGATTTTATAGCAATTGTTTAAATTTTGAATAATTTCTCGAGGCCAATATTTTGATTTAAATAATTGAGTGTAATCTGTACAATATGTTAATTATTTGAATACTTCTTAGAACTTCCAGGTTTTTAGACAATTTGATGTTTTTCTTTCTTTTTAAATATTAGGAAAATTCCACACATGTCAAAATTGAGTTAAATAGTCAAAACCAGACTTGTGAACGAAGTTAAGGTCCGCGCAATTAAAATTGCGAATTTTCGTTTTCGGGCATGAAAAATCAGGACATAGCACAAAAAATGAGCAAACCATAACAGCTTATAAGGGGTCATCCATAAACTACGTTACCAATTTCAAGTTTGTGCTATAGTGAGTAGAATTTTCGAACACAAAAAAGGATTTTAAAAAATAGTTGAATTTTCAACAAGTAATTACATTTTTAAGAAAAAAAGTTGAATTTTTAACCAAGTATAGTTCAGTTTTCAAACCAAAAAGATCAATTCTCAACGAAAGATTTAATATTTTGTATTTCATGTATAAATGTATGAAATTTTAATCTTGAGGGACAAATTTTCCGAAAAACTGTTTTTTTTTTACCAAAAAAGAGGGCTCAAGAAAATAGTATGATTTTAAATCTCCAAACATGAATTTTCGACAATAACGTAATTTTTAATCAAGAGAAATGAATTGTCAACCAAATAGTTATATTTAAAAAAAAAGTTTTCAACAAAAAATGGAATAGTTACATCTTTGGTTTAAAAATTAATCTTAAACAGAAAAAAAATGTATACAGGTTGAGTTCAGCTGAAAAACACGAATTTTTAACAAAATAGATGAATCTTTAACCAAAATGATAATTTTTTAAGAAGGAAGATTTATTTTCTGCTCAAAAAGACGAATTTGTAACAAAATACATGCATTTTTTTGAAAACAGTTGAATATTCCACCGCTACTATGAATTTTCAACCAAAAAGTTAATTTTATACCAGACAGTTAATTTTTCAAATGAATAGTTTAATTTTCTACCAAAAATATAAAAATTTCAAGTAAAAATGGAATAGTCACATTTTTAGTTCAAACAAATTATTAGATTTTCCACTATATAGATGAATGAACTATATGAATATATATGAACTATAACTATATTCCACTATATGATGAATGAAACAAACTAGAATGATGAATCTTCACAAAAAAATGATTTTGAACCAAAGAGATGAATTTTCAACGAAAAAGATTAATTTTTAAATAAAAAGATTAAGTTTCTACAAAAAAACACGAATTTTCAATAAAATACATACATTTTCCACTTAAAAATATAAGTTTTCAATCAAATAGTTGAATTTTAGAGCTAGAAAAGAGAAATTCTCAACTAGAAATGTAATAATTGAATTTTCAGTTAAAAAAAAATTAATTTTCCACCAAAAAGAAATTAATTTTGAACGAAACATTTAAATTTTCAATCAGAGATGAATCTTCAACAACAAAAAAATAGATTTTTGAGCAACTAATTCAACTTTCAACTAATTTGTTGAATTATTGACCAATATAGTTGCATTTTCAACAAAAGAAGTAAATTGTCAACCAAATAGTAGAATTTTTAACCAAACCAAAAATTCAAACTAAACGAAGAAACGGGGAAATTTCTTGCAAAAGAGAGAAGAAACATATATTCTTTTTTTCTGGGTGATTCAAACCAATCTATTTAGACTATTACAAATTCCACGAATAGGAAAAAGTAATAATCCAAAAAATGTTTTATCTATGTCTAAAATTGCACTATTTAATGCATTTTTCTTACAAAGACTTTTATAATAAAAATATTTCTTTCAAGAAATTGAGTTAAAATAACATTGACTCAATTAAAAGAGAACTTTCATAAGTCAAATTCCTGAAGATTAGAACGAATCATTTGTTTAGTGTCTCTATTTAATAATTTAAAATTAAGATCGAAACAGAAATCCACTTTATCATGAATAATTTTCTACAAAATGAGTATGAAAAAGATTCAAAATTAAAAAGTAGACTTCTAAACAACCTCACTTTTCGGCTCATTAGAGACAAAAATAACCAATTGAAAAAAGAGGGAGAAATGTTGAAAAAGTCAACCAAAAACCAACCTCTCACTTTTTCCTTTATCCGTCTTTTTTATAATACCAAGGGACCAACATGTTTCGAGGTCAATTTAAACCTCCTCATCAGGGAATTATTTATTGGATAACTAAAGGTATGAGTAATTCATATACTTGTAAAAAATATATATTTTTTATACTTCGTGTTGAATCGGAATTAATTAAGTTTAATGTAAAAACCAAAATTATTTATTGAGGAATTGATTGTTTTTGATGGGAAATAAATTTTCAAAATTATTTAGTTAAAGAAAATACTTTAAACTAATTGACGACTCTATCCCAAACTATGTTATATCTTGAGAGGTCCTCCTTTAAATTGATAACTTTGTTTCCCTCTCTCTCTCTTCAAATAAAGCTTCCTTAAATTCTCTCTTTATAATTAAAATTAAAAATGTTAGATATTTTCCGCAGGTCCATCCATCATATTAATACCCTCATCTCAAAATTCATATTGATCAGTAGAACCAATCAATTTCATATTGAAACTATTTCTTATATTTTATGTTTTTTCTCAGATTTGTAATACAAATTTTTCTGTAACATGTGCATCCTATTATGATTTGGGTTACTTTCAAGAGGGTTCGGTGAAAACTATATCACTTGCCCTGACAAACGAAAAGCTATAAAAATCAAAAGGGTCTTTTCTTTCTTTCTCTCTCTCTTTCTTTCTCTCTCTAAAAAGTGAGAGGAAACGATTTCTAAAATGCCCATGCTTTGAGAGTTTTCGAGTTAAAAAATGAGTTTAGTTTGCTTCGGTGCTCTTACTACGTCACTCGTGACTTTATACTTTTCGCATCGTGTATTCGTTTTTCTAATTTAATGATTTGATTTTATACAAATAAAATTTTTTATTTGAATTTTTCAAGTGTTTTAAAGAATTTTTAAAATAACTTTAGAAGTTACTTCTTATAGAACAATTAAAATGTGTTGAAAATTTTTTTAAACAGTGCTTTTCGGAATATGACAACCAAATAAGAATACATAAAATTTGGATTTCATCAAAGGACAAAAATACAGGGAGTTAAATGAAAAATTTTTCAAAAAATAATTGAGAAAATTATATATAAAATTGGCAAATATTTTTGTTTGAAAAAAAAATGTGAAATTGATTGTTTCTACTGATCAATATGAATTTTAATTACAGAATTGAATTTTGAGATGAGGGTATTAATATGATGGATGGACCTGCGGAAAATATCTAACATTTTTAATTTTGATTATAAAGAGAGAATTTAAGGAAGTGTTATTTGAAGAGAGAGAGAGAGAGAGAGAGAGAGAGAGAGGGAAACAAAGTTATCAATTTAAAGGAGGACCTCTCAAGATATAACATAGTTTGGGATAGAGTCATCAATTAGGTTAAAGTATTTTCTTTAACTAAATAATTTTGTTTTTTACATTAAACTTAATTAATTCAGATTCAACACGAAGTATAAGAAATATATATTTTTTACAGGTATATGAATTACTCATACCTTTAGTTATCCAATAAATAATTCCCTGATGAGGAGGTTTAAATTGACCTCGAAACATGTTGGTCCCTTGGTATTATAAAAAAGACGGATAAAGGAAAAAGTGAGAGGTTGGTTTTTGGTTGACTTTTTCAACATTTCTCCCTCTTTTTTCAATTGGTTATTTTTGTCTCTAATGAGCCGAAAAGTGAGGTAGCTAAGAAGTCTACTTTTTAATTTTAAATCTTTTTCATACTCATTTTGTAGAAAATTATTCATGAAAAAGTGGATTTCTGTTTCGATCTTAATTTTAAATATATATATTCTTGAAAAAGGGGAAAAGAGGTAAATATGGGAAAGGGTGTCAAGTCTTAAATATGAAAAGAATTCTCAAACTTATTGAGTTATTATTGATCTGTATCGTTGCAGGGACATCTTTCGTAAAAGTCGCAAACTTTTAAAAAATTTATCATCAAGAAACGTACTAAACATTATCTAAGTTTGTAATATTACTTCCACTGGAGCCCCCACCCCCCTCAATATGTTACTAACTGTAGTTTTTAGCGTGACCCCTCCCCCTCTCAAATTGGTAACGTAGTTTATGGACGATTCCAAAAAAAGCCAGGACGTCTGATCACTCTATAAGATAATACAAATACAATACAATTTATATATAAGTGTAATAATAACTAATTTTACCTTTTGAGCTGTGTAAAAATTCCTGGTTCCATGATATTATCAGGTGTTTTGAACTTTTCGAGACATTCATTTAAAATTTCTCGTGGATTTTCTAATGCATCTTCCAGGCTCATATCGTCTCCTCTTCCCATATCATCTTCCCAGCCAGTCCGATCCTCTTCGTAATCAGACTCCATTGCTTAAAACTTTAATAAATCGTGGATTTTCGTTTCACTGTGTAAAATTATCTAAATCTCAAATATTTTTTGTCAAATTCATGAGATAGATGATATAGTCTAACCTCACTTTCCCAAGAGAGTAAGCTTTGTAAACTTGCTCAATTTTGTGATATTTTTTTGTACTTGACACGTCTAGACTTTTCACAGCACTTATAAGTCGACTAGCTCCCCATATTGAACATAAAAAAACATAAAGCTAAGCGTTTATTGTCCAGAATATGAATTTTTGTTCCGGATACGTTGAGGAATATAAAGAGAGGTTAGGACACAAGTTTATAAATTAAAGAACTTTTCCTGCATATTGTAGGCAGTTGTGCGCATATGTGGAATATAGAAATATTACAAAAATTGTAATAATCACAATGCACTGTCTGTTTGACTCTAAAAGGTCGAATATCGTTCACAAACTTCAAAACACTTAAAATATCGTCATTTACTTAATTTGTAAACATCATAAACATAATGCGCGGCGCGCGCAGCGCGCTTTATCTCTTCGAGTCAGTGTGGAAGTACGCCTGCGTCGAAAACTAGCGCGAAAATTTTAAATCGAACATTTCGTAAACTATAATAATTACAACATTTGAAATAATAAACTTTTAATTGTAATAAACTCATAAATACAATTTTCTGATAGTTTCGAGTTTTTCAATGTCAAGAGTAAATGAGTGGCGCGTAACTTTTTGTTAAAAAGTAATTTCTGCATGTATGTAATGTTAAAAAATATGTTTATTTATTTATAAAAAGGGGATTTTGAATTGTCTTGTAAATTTTGTCGAATGATGAATTTCTAGTTTCAATATTGACACTTGGAAGTGTGAAAGGTCTTTAATATAGTTATAGTATATTTAAAATGCTTACACGTATTCATATATTGTCATTGGAGAAATTAGAAAATCTTAGGTACCATTTTGCGTTGAAAGATAATCCTTTTCAATTGAAAAGTCTACTATTATATTTTTGGTTTATATTCTATTTCTCTTGGTTGAAAATTCTAATATTTGGTTGAAGATTGAACTATTTTGTTGAAAATCCCTTTCTTTAGTTGCAAATTAATTTTCTTAATTGAAAATTTAACTAGTCCATTTTTGTCTGAAAATGTATCGCTAGTTGAAAACTCAATTATTAATTTCTTTGATAAAGCAACATCTAAGCTAAAATTTTTGAGTACTTGGTTCAAAAAAATATAGCCTCTGAATAACAAACATAATTTATTATTATATTGGTAATTAAAAAAATATGTTTCGATTTAGTTCACTTATGAAAGATATATAGTACAAGTCTGCAAATGTAGTGGTTTTTAAAGAATTTATTCAAAACAGGTGAGGTATTTCGTAGGGTTTCTAAGATTTGAAGAGATTTGAAATTATTTTTTTTTTAATTCAACCTGAATTCTTATGAATTTATCCTGCAACCTCTTAATTCTTTGGAATTCTTTTGAATTTTCAAAATTTACTCAACTCCTTCTAAGTTCACTCACTTCTACTTAATTCGATGGATTTTTTTGGAATTTTTCAAACTTTTCATTTAATTGATCATGAGGATCAATTGAAAATTAAATAATCATAGGATTTGAAATATTTTAAAGTATATATTTCAAATTCCTTGTCATTTTTAAGATTTTAAAAATATTTCGAAAGATTGAGAAGGATTTCAAATATTGTACGTTATTTTAAAAGATTACAAAGAAATTTTTAATGGAGTCTAGTAATTTTATGGGATTTTGCAGGATTCGAAATATTTGAGGGTATTGTAAAAGATTCACAGGCACTTCCAAGAGCTTTAAAAAGGTTCAAGGGATTTCAAAAGATATCAAAGGATTTGAAATATTTTAGGAAATTTTAAAAGATTCCTAGAACTTTTTTTATTCATTTCAATAGGTTATAGGAATTGCAAAGACTGAATTATTTCAGGGTATTTTAAGAGATTCCAACGCATTCTAAAAAATTTAAACAATTTCAAGGGATTTCCGATTGTTTTAATAATTTTAAGGGATTTACAAAATTTGCATGCTATTTTAAAGAATTTTAGAAGGTACAGAAGGATTTTACAGGGCCTGTAAGATTATAGGATATTTTTAAAGATTCCAAGGGTTTTTATATAGCTGATACATAATTTCGATTAGTCATAATATTATCTTTACAAATCAAAGCAATTTTATTTCTACCTAATTTTTAGTCTGTAGACTATGATAACCAAAAATTGTTTCATTCTAATTTTGAAAAATGAGTTAAAATCTTTTTTATTCAATAAATGAAAAATATTTTTTTTCACATCTAGTATATGGATCAATGAATCAGAAATTCAAGTCGAATCTTCGAAATTCGACTTGTTCGAATATTTGAATAAATCGAATTTCAAATATTCGACCTAAGTTTTGGAGTCATTTATTTACAACAACAAAAAGTTAGAGATTTTAATAGCTTAAGGAAATCAAACCTGTTTGATGTACAATTGTACATTAAAATTTGTTTCTCTTTCGAAAAATCCAACTTGCCAGGCGTGTCTAAATTTGTATTACAAATTCGAATAAACGACTGCACACCTCTAATTTGTATAGTCACTCTTAAAGAAAGACCGTTAACGAATATTTTCATCTTTGGCAACACTCAAGTTAATCGAAAGTTATTTTTCGAAGTCTTTAACCCACATAGCACACTTCCCGAAAAAACCAGGCCTGTCCCAGGTTTTTTCGGAAAAAGCATATGTCTAAACCTGAATCAGCGATAAGTATACCATTAATTGAAATCAGCGTATATACCCTGGCGAATTAGCGAAATTCAGCTGCTAATTAGTGAAATATCACTGATCAGCAGCTAAATTTCGCTGCTTCAGCAGCGTATGTACGCTGATTTGAATAAGCGGTATACTTATCGCTAATTCAGATTTAGAGAGTGGGACAGACCTGGTTTTTTTCAGGACGTATGCTATGTTGGTAATAGATTGCGAATTAGAATTAGGATTCAGCTAATTTCGCTCATTTCTTTTTCTGAATATTAGCTTTTTTGCAATCTGCTAAAGAAATTTCAGCAAACTGTCGCATTCTACTCCGCAAATATAAGTGAAAAGTGTAGACCAAAACTTCTTTCCCATGTTCTGCACAAGAAAAGTGAAACTTGAGTTCAGACAAATGTTACTTTTTTTTAACGAGTAATAAGTGAGAATATCTAATAAATACAGTTTATTGAATAAAAAAGAATTTACTTTTGTTTTATCTTTGAATTTTGAATTCAGTTTTACAGTAAATACATAATCACTTACCTTTCTCAAAATAGTGCCATCGGGTCCTTTCAGGATTTTCTCGTGGAGCATGTCTTCCTTTTTTTTCTTTTTTTTCCTCTCTTGAATTAAAAATCTTGTTAGGCTGAACATTCATTTCGCATCAGTTTTGGCTAGAATTGCAACTGTGTGGTTGAAAATTGATCTGTTTTTATTGAAGATTGAACTATTCTGTTGAAAAGGCGTATTTTTCTGTTTAATTCAACTGTTTTTGATTAAAAATTAAAATCCTTTTCAAAACATTTTTTTACTTTTTATATTTTTTAAAATTCAACTATTAAATTTTACATTGAAAATTCATATTTTTCGTTGAAAATGCAACTACTTAGTTGAAAGTTGAACTAGTTTGTTAAAAATTAATTTGATTGGTTAAAAGTTGAACTGTTTTGTTGGAAATTTGTTTTTTTGTTTGTGCAAAATTTAACTATTCCAATTTTGGCCAAAAATTAATTGTTTTAGATTAAAGTTCAACTTTGTGGCCGACTGTTGATTGTTTTAGATGAACGTTCAACTTTTTGGTCCAGAATTAATGTATTTTATTGTATATCCGTATTTTTTTGGTTAAAAAAAAACCATTTTTCGAACTTAAAATTTAAATATTTCATTTTTGGGATGAAAATTCAACAATTTGGTTGCCATTTTTTCTTTCGCTTGAATAAAAAATCTTTCTTGATTAAAAATTCATCTCTTTTAGTAGAAATAGTTATTCTTACAACTATAACTATCTTATAACTATTCTAATAGTTGTTTAACTGTTTTTGGTCAAAAATTTAACAATTTTGTTAAACATTTTTCTTCGTGGACATAAAATTTGTCCTTTTGTATTAAAAGTTCATCATGGTAGGTTGAAAATTCATCTTTTTGGATAGACCATTTTGGATCGGTCTACTTTAGAGTCTAAAAAAAGGCAATATTTGAGAATTTTGTATAAGTATGCTATGAAAATATTGTTATAAAACTTGTTAAGTTTGATGAATAAAGTCCTAAAATACATAATTTTTTTCCATTTACTTTATTCAATTTTTAAGCACAAAAACTGCAGCTGAACTTAACTCCTCAAAAAGTAGGTAGGTCGATGATAGCCTTGATAACTTGATAACGGCTTATCGGAAACGAAAAAAATAGAGTTTCAGAATCAGTATTGTAAAGGAAAATCATAGTAAAAAATAGTGAACATTAAAATTTTAACACGGTCCTAGTACGGATGGGGGAAGTAGAAGAACGGGGGAGGCAGAGACTGAGGAGTTGAATGACGAGGAGATAGAGAAGCAGATAAGGAAGTTGAAAAGGTCAAAAGCAGCAGGGCTGGATGGGGTAGAGAACGAAGCATGGCTGTTTAGTACACAAGAGGTTAGGGAGAGGCTGAAGGAGGTAGTGAAGAAAGTTTGGAGGGGTGAGGGATTCCCAGGAGGGTGGAGAGAAGGCTTAATAGTGCCACTGTATAAGAAAGGGGATAGAGATATGCAGGAAAATTATAGAGGGATTACGCTAATGAATACGGCGTATAAAGTATATGCGATGGTGGTGGCAGAGAGACTGCGGAAGGATGTTGAGGGGAAAGGAATATTGCCGGAGACGCAGGCGGGATTTAGGGCGGGTAGGAGTACTATCGACAATATTTACGTGCTGCAGCACGTGGTAGATAGAGAATTAGCGAAGAAAGGGGCGAGAGTGTACGCGTTTTTTGTGGATCTCAAAGGCGCGTTTCCATCGGTGGATAGGGGGAGGTTGTGGGAGGCGATGGAGGATAGGGGAGTAGAGAGGGGCCTAATTGAAAGGGTAAGGGAGATATATGAAGAGACAAAAGACAAGGTAAGAGGAGGGGAGGGGATTTCGGAGGGATTCTGGATGGATAGGGGGTTAAGGCAAGGGTGTCCACTTAGCCCAACGCTTTTTGCGATTTTAATTGCGGATATGGAAAGTAAGCTGGAGGCCGGGGTGGTAGGAGGAGTCAGGATAGGAGGGGTTAGAATTTGGTCACTAGCGTATGCAGATGACATAGTGTTGCTGGCAAGCAGCGAGGAGGCCTTAAAGGAGATGATTAAGAGGT
Organism: Andricus quercusramuli; assembly: GCA_932178445.1. Lineage (NCBI taxonomy): Eukaryota > Metazoa > Arthropoda > Insecta > Hymenoptera > Cynipidae > Andricus > Andricus quercusramuli. The sequence continues at coordinate 490,644 of CAKNXH010000200.1, read as the reverse complement.
TGAGAAGATACCTGGATAAAAAGGGGTTAGAGCTGAATGTGGAAAAGTCCAAGGTTATGGTGTTCAGAAAAGGAGGGGGAAGGGATAAGGGAAGGGAGTGGAAGTGGAAGGGAAAGGAGGTGCAGGAGGTGAAAGAGTTTGTGTACTTGGGCTTCGTGTTTCGAAGGAATGGTGGAGTGGATGGTCACATAAAAGAGAGAGTGAGGAGGGCAAATGTAGTGATGAGGCAGGTGTGGGGGTTGGGAAAGAAGTTATTCGCAGATGATTTTGGAAGGAGAATGAAATTGTTTGATTCACTAGTGATGAGTGTGCTATTGTATGGGGTAGAAGTGTGGGGGTGGAAGGAAAGTGAAGAGGTTAATAGAACGCAGGAGAGGTATGTAAAGTGGACCCTGGGGTTGGCAAGGAACACGCCTAATTATATTGTCAGGAGGGAGACGGGGAGAGCGAGTGTAGGAATTCTAGCAGGGAGCCGGGCGTGTAAATATGAGGAGAAATTTTTGGAAGAGGGGGGAAGTAGGCTAGTTAGGGCGTGTTGGTGGGAAAAGGAGAACAAGGGAGGGGGTGGGAAGATGGAGACTGAGAGGGAAAGGTATTTTAGAATGAATGGACTGCAGATGGATGAAGTGAGAAGGATGCACGAGGAAGGAAGGAAGGTTTATGACGTGGTTAAGCAAAACGGCATGGAGAGAGAGAAGACAGAAGGGGAAGAGAGAATAAGAGAGTCAAGATTCAACGGGAACTATGTGTGGATTATGCCAAGTGCAAGAGCGCAATATTTATGTGAGAAAGGAGAGAAAGGAAGTCAGGAGCTTATAGCGAGGATGAGGTGTGGGTGCATGGAGGGCTTCAATAGGTTCTGGCTCTCGCGAGAGAAGAGGATGTGTGAACTGTGTGGAAAGGGGGATGCAAGAGTGGAGCACTGGTTGGAGGAGTGCGTGGAGGTAGAAAGAAGTGAGATAAGCATGGAGGTATTGTTGCATGAAAAGGGGGAAAAAAGGGCAGTAGCATGGGTGAAGGGAGTGTTGGGTAAGATGGTGATGAAGAGAAGGAAGGAGGAAGAGGAGTGGAGAAGGAAAGATTGTAAATAGGAGAGAAAGTAGATATAAGTAACATGTAAATATTGTAAATAGTAGATAAGTAGTAGGTATTAGAGCGATAACAGAGGTTGGCAAGCGAGGCAATGCGAAAAAGTAGGGATATGCGAGCGAGGCGAAGCGAGGAAGGCAAGGCGATACGAGCGTGCGGCTTAGAGATAAGGAATGGAAGGATGTTAGTTTTTTAAGGGTTAGTTTTAAGAAAATTCTGTAAAAAATGGATGTGTAAGCAAGTCAATTTTTTAAGGCCAGCAGGCTGAAAAATAAATGTTTATCTATTAGGCTGAAATTTCTGGATCAGTTTACTAGTTTTGAAGAAATTATGGCTATCACAACAAAAAATCAATTTCTTGAAGTTGACAAAGTAGAATGAATAAGAATAGGAATATTTTTATTTATTCTTTCAGAATTATTTTTATCTTTTTTTTAATCTCATTTTCATTCTGCTTTATTATTCATTATATAATATATATTTATATATATTTTATCATATATTATATAATATATATTATATATTATATATGGGTGATTCTCCACAGACAGGGAACTTTTGGCAAGGGCAACTTTTTTTGGAAAAATGTTTCAAAATTTTTTTTTTCATAATGGTTAGATTCATTGGCCTTTAAGAAAGGGGCCCTATAAATTATTCACGCTTAATTCTCACTTGAAGGACCTGTAGCACATAAAAACGTTTTCAATTTTTGATTTTGCGGGTGATTTTCTCTGATGGTATGTAAAGTAAAACAATACTGTAAAATATTCACACATTAAACGTAACATGGCAGGGAAGAATAGTTTTCTTTAAAAAATTCAAAGTTTTCCAAAATTATATATTTTTTTCAAATTTGAAATTTTTTTTCAAATTAGATTTTTCTTACATTTCTCTTACATTTATTAACTAATTCTCGATTGACGTTAATTTTCAATAAAATTATTTGGAATAGGGGTTCGATTAGCTCCATTTCGTCCCTGACAGCGAAAAACAGGTTATGGTATCCGATGTTACGGTAACCGAAAACCATACAAAATTACTTTTTACACTTTGTTCTTATCGGGTACGGTATCCGATACTAATAAAAATACGCTACATTTTAGGTTACATTCTTTCACTTTGCAAAAAAAGTTCTTACTTTTTTGTTACGAAGTTTTGACGAATGAGTAGTGTGACGTTTGCTCGAGATATTGTGAGAAGATAAGACTTTAAAAATGATCAAAAGTTGAGGAAAGGTATGGGAGATTCGTTTACCGTAACCATCGGAAACATTTAGGGAGACACGTGTATAATTGAATTTTCTCTTCTAATATATCAAATAAATTAAAATATTTGTTATGAATTTGATAGCTTTTGAGTCAAACTTTCGAACTATCAATTATAATTTCAAAGATAATTCACTATGTATTAAATACACGTCTCTAAACTTGGCGCCATGTACTTAGAGACATCCCAAAAAGGCATTTTTTGAGTATTTGAGAGCATTTTGCTAAGACATACGATGATGTGACTTGATTTTTCTTTACGGAGGTCTTGTATCATCCTAAAATGAAGAAGTTAGCCAAGTTTTAGAAAGAAACACTACTTACTTTAGTTACTAGAGATCCGAGACACAAAAGTGCCCTGTATGTGGAGAATCACCCATATATTATTATATATTCTTCTTTATATTCAACTTTTCTAGTTGAAAAATCCTCTGTCTTTTAAAAAAATGTCGTCTTCTTTGTGTGAAAATTGAACTACATATTTGGGTTTTGGTTGGAGTCTAAAAATTTTATATATTTTTTTGTATTCGAGCATTTGGTTTAAAATTGATATTTTTTGGTTGAAAATTCCTCTCTTTTATTTGAAAGTTCAACTATTTGGTTGAAAATGCAACTGTTTGGTTGATAACATATATTCTTTTTAATTTCTACTATCTGGTTCAAATTTTATCTTTGTAGGTTGTAAATTTCAAGATTTTGTTGAAGAATCATATTCTTTTTGAATGTTTAACTATTTTGTAGAAAATTCGTCCCTCTTGATTGAAAAGTCATCTTTTTTGATAGAAAAGTTCCTAGTTGAAAAGTAATCTTTCTCGATTGAAAATTCAACATTCCTACTTGGAAATTCCAGTTTTCTACAAATATCGTATTGTTTGCTTATAAATTCAACGATTTTGTTTTTGGTTGGAGTTTAAACTTTTTTTTTATTTCGAACATTTGTTCCTTGGAGTCAGGTCTCTAGCCGCGGATGACCTCACACCGTAGACGGGACAGTTGGAAATGAAGTTTTCACCTCTGAATACTTTTTTAGAGCTACCAATTTTTGTAGGATGTTATCAGGAATAGTGTTGACGGACCAGATGAAGTGATCCCAGAAGAACAGCCTTTTGCATCCGGTCCGCGATGGAATGAGCCTGACGCTGGCAAGCCATAATCTTGTTGAGTCGGCTAATAAATGAAGCTTTCATACCTCCAAGACAGCCGATTATGAGAACGACGAGATAGACTTTGTAGCCTTGGTACTGCCTGCTGAGCTCGAAAAGAAGTGCTTGATATTTGGCCTGGTTTTCTTCCCCTTTTGCCCTGATATTACCATCGGCTGGTAACGAGAATTCAATCACGTAGATGATCTTGTTCTTCAGATCTTGGAGGACAATATCAGGCTTCGTAGCACTTATGCATTGAGCGGTGGAGAATGAGAAATTCCAGTAGACCTTACACTGATCATTCTCCACAACGGCCTCGAGTTCCCCCTGGGCGTATGGCAAGACGGACAATAGATCAACAGCATAAACGTGCCTAAGATAATAATATAACACTTTTAGAGCCGCATTGTGTCTCTCTATGTACCCGAAGCGTGCATATTTTGAGCATCCACTGAGAACATGGCCAAGTGCTTCTGGGTCTTGCTTGCACGCTCGGCAGTTGGTATTGCCTACAGGTACATTCATTATGCGCTCGCAGTAAACTAAGGTTTCTGTAATGCCGTCTTAAGAGGCAAAAAGAAATCCCTCAGTTTCCGATCTCAATCCAGCAGACTTAAGAAACATGTTGGACAGAAACATCGAGAGATCTTCTCTACGTATGGTGCCGTAGAATTTACCATGAAGGAGCTTGTCAGCATATTCCCTTAGTAGAAGCGTCTGTTCTGCTTCCTATACATGACTTTTGAGCAACAAAGGTGTTAGCGATGCTAGGCCACGTGCAGTGTCGCTTTAATCGAATGGGAAGCCAAGCTCCTCTGCGGCCGTATCTGCGGCACAGTATAGAAACGCCGCAGCATGGACGACTTCATGTTGATGTACGAGTCGCATTAGAGAATCTATGCCATTTTGAACTGAGCATGCTCTAGCCAGAACCGTTCTTCGATGCAGACACTCTAAGCTAAGAAAGCCTCTACCCCCTTTATGTCGAGGGAGGTATATTCGAGGTACGGAAGATCCAAGATGATCACTTCGATGGATTATCATAATCTTGAGTGCGTTTCGGTCAAATTGCTTCATGTAATGGACGTTCCATTTTACTGCACCAAACGTATAGAGCAGTAGAGGAACGGCCAGCATATTGGTCGCCTGGATTTTATTCTTTCCAGATAATTCAGAAGCTCACATTTTTCTGAGAATATGGCGATACCTTTTTCCAAGGGCCGTTTTGATCACACGCACATTTTGGGTTTCCGCTTGCGGTATTCCAATTCTCTAATATCAAGATGTTGGATGGTATTTTCGCCTTTGTATTGAATCCTGATCGTCACGCGATGATGTAGTTTCTAGTCTTCCTTGATGTAGGTGGACGCAGTCAAACTTGTCCAGTCCGAAGCTTATGCCAATCGCTTTAGACTACCTATTTACCGCCTCCACGAAGATGTGAAGGTACTCTTTCGAGGAAGCAAAGAGTTTAAGGTCGTCGATGCTAGTTTTGGTAGCCTGTCCGATATCTCATTACCTTTGATGTCGCTGTGATCAGGGATCCAAATTAGAGTCACTCGGTTTTCCATCGCTAGGTTGTTTAGTACCTCAAAGCACTCCCATACTAGTAGCAACGTGGTCGTCCATTCAGGGCCATTATAGCAGCCCTGCTGTCTAAGCAGATACGGATGTTTCTATTGTTACCATACGCCTGTGCCTTATAGGCGCACTGGAGCTAGACCATAATCTCAGATTGTAGAACTGTGGCGTAGGATCCCATCGGGATTGTGAAGCCCATTCCACTGCTTCTACGATCCACACTGGCTCCTGCCTTCTGCTTGTTTCTGGAGCCATCTGTAAACCAGTTCTATCCATTACTGGGCAGGCGTGCTTCGTCGTTAATCCAATCCTCCTTCGTGGATAGGCTGATACGATACTTCTTGTCGAAGAGATATCGAGTGTGTTATGTCCCTGAACAAGCTCAGGGTCGGCATACTCGCGATGCCGGTTGGGATCCGCTCTGCCGTCGAGATCCTTCCGCCTTTTACCATATTTAATTTCCAGGCTGCTTTCGCAGTCACGGCCTTGACAGTGAGATTGAGGGTCTCCAACCCTGTAAATGCCCCCAATGCCATTGTGAGTGTCGACTTTGAGACACCAGTGACACCTCTGAGAATCACTCCCCTGATCCTTCCCAATCGAGACTTCCCAGTGGAAAACTCCACTCTTCACTCTGCTCCACCAGACCACCGCCGCATAGGTTAACCTGGGTCGCAGGATCGCTGTGTAGATCCACATAAGTGTCTCCGGCTACAAGCCCAGCTTTCCCCTGTGACTCTCCTACAGAACCATAGAGTTGCTACTAACTTTTTGCACTTGTTTTCAAGGTGTAGTTGTCTTTCGATTAGGTTCACTGCTCAGCATATGGCCGTCTCGGCGTGTTGTTCCTTGTGAAGTGGCCTACGTGACGAGAGCTTGTCGCGGATATATCTATCCACAAGTATTTCCACTGTTTTTAGTAGAAAAGATGTAAGGCTGATGGGATGAAAATCCTTGGATGAAGTATAACCGATCCTGCCCGCTTTCAGAATGGAGACTGCTTGACCGGATATATGCCATCCGGACCAGGAGACTTGTAAGGACTGAAAGACCCCCTTTTCTCCAGACCTTATGAAGCCCGGAAAATGTGCCTTGATCAGTCCAGTCTAGCTGCCTTTGCTCCTTTCTCGATGTCTGTGCAAAAGTTGGTTCAGCTTTCTTGCTAAGCCCTACGTATTGCACCCCTGTATTCATCCCTCATCGTCGTAAATGAGGACCATAGTTCATCCGTTTTGCCAGTACTGGCACGACTAAACATTTCTGTGGTTTCCCTACGAGGCTCTTCTAGTTTCTCGTTCCATCAGTGTATCTCCCCAGCCTTTCGGACTCTTGTAGGACGACAATTACGTTCATAAGTAGATTTGATGGCTTCCGTGGAAATCTTGGCTGCCATCTCCAGGGTGTCCACGCCTCTAATTGACCTGGGCGCCCCCGAGTGTGCACTCCTTAGTTCCGTGGAAAACTGGTCCCAGTCCGCTCTTCTTGGATTTCTGGCCGACTTAAGGCCTGCGGGTACAAAGGATTCCAACTCGAACTCTATCTGTGCGTGATCTGAGCGAGTGTGTTCATCTGAGACTTTCCAATTCTTGATACTGTCTCCAAAACTAGCGGTAGAGAGAGTGATGTGGATGACTTCTTCCCTGACCGAGTTACGAAACGTCGGGGTACTCCCTGTGTTAAGAATATCTAAATCAGTAGTGATTAGGTATCCCAATAGACAATTACCTCTTTAGTTGATGTCCGTGCTGCCCCACAAAGTATGGTGGGAATTAGCATCGCACCCTAGTCCTTTGAACATAACTCTAGCAGCGGGACAACGTTGACTCCCTGTGCCAGTATGCAGGCTCTTGGTTTGGCCGCTATATGTATTTTGTTAAAAATTTGTGTTTTTTCGTAGAATATTATTCTTGTCTTTGGAAAATGGTTGAAAATTTGCAGACTTCGTTGAACTACTTTTTTTTGTGGTTGAACATTAATTTTGTTGTTAAGGTTGTTTTCTTTCATTAATTTTTCAAACTATACTATTATTGTTTGAAAAATAAAATATCTTCTTGAAATTTATTTTTTCAAATTAATTGTTTTCAGTTGAAAATTCAGTAATTTGATTGAAAATTTAAATATTTTGTTGTAACTTAATTTTTATTTGGTTGAAAAATAATTAGGTGAAAATTTAAATTTTCTTCAGTTGAAAATTCAACTATGTTGTTGAAAATTCATCTTTCTTGGTAGAAAATTCTTCTTCTATAAAAATTCATCTATTTTGGTTGAAAATTCATTTCTCTGGTTAAAAATTTATTTCTTTGTTTGAAAATTTAACTATTTTGCTGATTTTGTTTTTTTATTATAAATAGTATATTACGACCCAAGGCCAGAAAGCTGGATTTCCGGGCGTGTGTGATATGAAGGCCAAGGCCTCATATCATGCACGCCAGGGCATCCAATATTTCTGGCCGTGTATCGTATACTATTTTTCTTCATCCCCAGCCGAAAATACGTTTAATGATTAATGTTATTTAACAAAACTGCGACATAGAACATAATGTATTAGAAAACCCAATTGAAAAAGTCTGTGTCACTGAGGTCAGAGATATAATTAGGAACTTTAAAAACGGTAAGGCTGCTGGTATAGACAGTATTAGCGCTGAAATGCTCAAATACGGTGGCGAGTACATACCTCACAGGTTGTGCGAATTGATAAATTTATGTTTCGAGACAGGAGAAGTCCCAGACGATTGGAGAAAAGCGATTATCGTACCAATACACAAAAGAAAGGGAGATAAAAGCAACTGCAGTAATTACAGAGGTATCAGCCTACTAAGTACAGTAAGTAAAATATACTCAACAATACTTATCCGTAGGGTAATGGAAATTACAGAAGATTATTGACCTAGAATAAGCATTTGACAAGGTAAATACAAGTAAACTTTGGGAAGTCCTTAAAGAGTATGAAGTAAATGGAGGTCTCCCACAAGCAATAAAAACAATATATACAGGTAGTGAAGCAAGTGTAAGGGTAAATGGGAAACTGAGTGATTTGTTCGATATTATGCAAGGCGTGAAACAAGGATGCGTTCTGTCCTCGTGGCTATTTATCATATCCATGGATAAGTGTCTAAGAACTGCCCTCTTCGACGAAGAAGGTGTAGATCTCGAAACAGTCAAGGTACGTGGGTTAGCTTTCGCAGATGACAAGATTGTTATGGCAGAATCAGTCAAGGACTTGCAAAGAATGCTGAATAACCTTAATACAAGCATGAAGAACATGGGCCTCAAAATTAATGTGAATAAAACGAAAATCATGGTGTTTGAGGGAAAGAGTGAGAAAACAATATGCAACATTGTCCTAAGTGATGAGAGATTAGAACAAGTTTAACAAGTACGTATATCTAGGTAGCCTATTCACTAGCGACGGAAAAATAGATGGGGAGTTAAATAGGTGCATAAATAAGGGTAAGCAGGTTATCGGTAGAGCAGGGTCCATCCTCACAAATAAAAGCATATCAAAAAAAGCTAAAATGGCCATACATAATTCCATATTCGTACCAACTGTACTATACGGTAGCGAGACATGGACCTGTCAAGAAAAGGACAGGAGTAAAATTAAAGCGATCGGCATGAAACCTCTGCGCATAATATGCGCGAAAACACTGATGGACAAAGTCCGAAACGAGACAATTCTCAAAGAATGTGGTACAGGAGAGAACCTAGTTGAAATATGGGAAATAAATCAGCTATAAGGTGGTTCGGCCACCTTGAAAGAATGAAAGATGAATGACTTACCAAGCAAGTGTATAAAGGTGAAGTAAATGTCAGAATGCCCAGAGGTGGACCGCCGAAAGAATGGTTAGAATCTGCGAATGAGACACTAATCCGAAGAGACATAAGAAGCCATAGAAATACAAGAGCTTGCATGAAAAAATGCATGGACGTGAAGGAAGCTAGAGTAGTATGCCAGGACAGAAAAGTGTGGCGACAAATAGTTTGTAAACAGAGTGACAATAGAGTGAATGATGTCTGAAACAAAGACCTTGGATACTAATGGGCCCAAGTGGGGAACCATGCATAGCAACTTTGTGAGGCTCCTCACTTGGGGTGATCGCTAGAGAGATTGATCAGCAACTTGGGTCGAAGCAGTGTTGCGGAATGAACGTGTCATTTGAATAAATAACAGGAGAATTCCAGATCGATCTAAAACATCTATACCTAACACCTAGGCAAGAGGGAGATGCAGAAAAGTATCGGACGTAAAGAGTCTCCTTGAAAGACCCCCCTCTTATGTGTGACAAAGCTATATACCTTATACCCATATACCGACCTACTTTATACCTATATACCTATTCACTATTTTCCAACCGAGCAAGTCACGCCTCCCCCAAAAGGAAAATGGCATAATGGTATAATGATAATAATAATAATAATAATAGTAGGGATGTGGCGACCCCATCACCCGAGAGCTCCGGCTCTTGCAGTCAGCCGCGTTGCTTTGGGCTAACTCCCCAATGCAACGAATTATGTGGTTACGACACAAGTATCGCGCAGTGCCACCCACAATAGGCCTCTCTCGGATGGAGGCCATGGTTCAGTTGGGAGTGGCAATAGGAACG
>CAKNXH010000200.1:429977-475960 GCA_932178445.1 Andricus quercusramuli | reverse complement strand
TGGGGCGGACAAGATTTGTCATAACATCTGACAAAAGACAAGTGACTACAAGCTTTGTCACACATAAGAGGGGGGTCTTTCAAGGAGACTCTTTAAGTCCGATACTTTTCTGCATCTCCCTCTTGCCTCTATCTACTCTGCTCCGAGACAAAAGCTCTGGATACCTATGTGGCCCGCCGAACAGAAGAGAATATAAGGTCAACCACCTTTTATACATGGATGACCTTAAACTCTTCGCTTCCTCAAACAAGGACCTTAGCATCCTTGTAGATGCGGTAAATAGGTATTCTAAAGCGATTGGCATGAGCTTCGGACTGGACAAGTGTGCCTGCGTCCACGTACACCAAGAAGACTAGAAAGTACATCATCCAGTGACGATCAGGATGTTCAACTCATAGGCGGAAATACCATTCAACATCTTGGTATTGGAGAAACATATACATATCTTGGAATGCCGCAAGCGGAAACCCAAAATGTGCAGAACTTGAAAACGGCCCTTGGAAAAAGGTATCGCCAAATTCTCAGAAAAATTTGGGCTTCCGAATTATCTGGAAAGAATAAGATCCAGGCGACCAATATGCTGGCCGTTCCTATACTGCTCTACACGTTTGGTGCAGTAAAATGGAACGTCGATGAGTTAAAACAACTTGATCGAAGCACACGCAAGATGATGACAATACAACGAAGTCTTCATCCTAGATCTTCCGTACCTCGAATATATCTCCCTCGCGATAACGGGGGTAGAGGATTGCTAAGCTTAGAGTGCCTTCATCGAAGAACGGTTCTGGCTACAGCCTGCTCAGTTCTAAAAAGCACGGATTCCCTTATGCGACTCGTACATCAACATGAAGTCGCCAATGCTGCGGTGTTTCTATACCATGCAGCAGATAGGGCCGCAGAGGAGCTTGTCCTCCCATTTAATTCCAGCGACATTACACATGGCCTAGCATCACTAACAGCTCTGGTGCTCAAAAGTCGTATACAGGAAGCAGAACATACGCTCCTACTAAGAGAACATGCTGAGAAACCCCTTCATGGTAAGTTCTACGGCATCATACGTAGAGAAGAGCTCTCGATGGGTCTATCCAACATGTTTCTCAAGTCTGCTGGATTGAGATCGGAGACAGAGGGATTTCTTTTTGCCTGTCAAGACGGCGTCATAGACACCTTAGTTTACCGCGAGCGCATAATGAATGTACCTGTACGCGATACCAACTGCCGAGCGTGCAAGCAAGAGCCAGAAACACTTGGACATGTTCTCAGTGGATGCTCTAAATATGCACGCTACGCGTACATAGAGAGACACAATGCAGCTCTAAAAGTGTTATATTACCATCTTAGGCATTTCTATGGTGTTGATCTATTGCCCGTCTTGCCATACGCCCAGGGGGAACTCGAGTCAGTTGTGGAGAATGACCAGTGTAAGATCTACTGGAATTTCTCATTCTCCACCACTCAACGTATCAGTGCTACGAAGCCTGATATTGTCCTCCAAGATCTGAAGAACAAGATCATTTACATGATTGAATTCTCGGCACCAGCCGATGGTAATACCACGGCAAAGGAGGGAGAAAAACGGGCGAAATATCAAGCACTTCTTTTCGAGCTGAGTAGGCTGTACCAAGGCTACAAAGTCCATCTTATAATTCTCATAATCGGCTGTCTTAGAGGTATGAAAGCTTCATTTATAAGCCAACTCAACAAGATTCCGGCTTGCCAGCGTCAGGCTCATTTCATCGCGAACCGAATGCAAAAGGCTGTTCTCCTGGGATCACTCCATCTGGTCCGTCAACACTGTTCCTCTTGAATTCTACAAAGATTGGTAGCTCTAAAAAAGTATCCAGAGGTGAAACCTTCATCTCCAACTGTCTTGTCTGCAGCGTAAGGTCACGCGTAAATTTCCTCTCTTGCTTACCTTCTAGGACAGAAGGAGCAGAAACGGAAGACGTACACGTTCCAGTAGCTTTGGGATTGGTTTCTTTAAGGAATCATGATCGAAGCTTCCGGAGCCTACAACTTCTCATAATAATGTAAACATCTTAAGCCTGAGAGAAAAATGAGTTTCCTCATAAATAAAATGCGTTGTCGGCTGCTAGCTTGGATGCTTTTTCTCTTGTGCCCTGTATCGGCACGTGCTCCCGGTCACATCGCGTAACGCTGCTGCTGCTCTCGGTCAGCTGAGCGGATGCATGTGATTCGGTCGCCCGCCCGACTTTTGCAAAGCCCAAACTTTTCTGTTTCTATCATACGGTACACAGAACCGAGCGTGGAACGCAAGGTTCAAATGATTTTCAAATTAAATATCGAGCGCGAAGAGCAAGTGTCAGGATGAGAATGTGTTCCTTAACCTTTAAGCCTTACAGCCTACGGGTTTCCAGAAGCTCGGGAGGGGCTCGTATTCTCTAGTTACTATGTATGACGGAAAATGGCAGTGACTTGAAATTTCGGAAATTTGGAAATTTCAAGGTGGCGGTAGGTCTGCGGTAGGTTACCGCCCCGCGCCCACTAGTGATAAAAAAAGGCGCGCCCGCATGAAGGTTAAGGTCGATAGAACCTTAAGTAAATAACGTTCATTTTCATTCGAAAATAAGAACAAATTTAAAAATCACTTCATATGTAGAGGTTTTGATAATTTCATTATATTTGCAAATAAACTTTTTTTTTTCATCGAAGTCGAACACGAAGTTCAAAAATCTAGAGGAACCGAGCGTAAAGCGCGATGTAAATATTTCCGAGCGCATAGCGCGAGGTGAATACATAATCGAGCGCGAAGCGCGAGATCCAACAGTCGCGCGCCCTAGGCGCGCTCAAACTTGGGAGCGAAACACTTCTTCCTCGTTTTTGAGGTCGAACACACCGACGCTCTCGTTTTTCCATTCACCTGTCAAAATAAATATTTTTCAGAGGCTAATTACACAATAGTGATCGTTAATACGTCAGGTTGCTATGTTAACGAGCCACAAGAATCTCGCAGCCAATCAGAGATCGCGTTTATTCTAGCAGGCCGCAAAAGCCACTGTTCCTGGACTGTCCTGGACAGAAATGCGGCCGGGAAGACGTACTTTCGGTTAGGAAACGGAGAAAAATTAATTTCTTAAATTGAAAACTTAAGTATATGCTAAAATGTTCAGTTAAAAAATGTTTGTTTTTTTAGCCGAAAATCTGTATTTTTTTGTAGAAAATTATTCTTTTCGTTTAAAAATGTATCTTTTTTGTTGAAAATTTATTTCTTCTTGTTGAAATTTCAACTATTTTGTTGAAACACCTTTTATGATTCAAAATTACTTTCCAAACTGCAAATTATAAAATTTCATTTTTGGCTGGAAAATGTATCTTTTGGTTGAAAATTCGTAATTTTTGGTAGAATATTGTTCTCCTTCTTGAAAAACTCTCAAAAGTTCACCGATTTGGTTGAAAAGTCCTTTTTTTTTTTGTTTGAAAATTATTTCTATTATCTGTATATTTAACTATTCCATTTTCTAAATTTATATTTTTTAGTTGAAAATTTATCTTTTCTATTAAAAAATTATTCTTATTGTATGAAAAATCACCTGTTTTGTTTAACGTGAAAAATCCTGTTTCTCCAAGTTACTACAAAAATTAAGTCTTGTCCCATGCAATTAGTATTATTGTTTAGCCCTCGGCAGCCTGCAGACATCTTGGATTTCTCCCACTCAACCAGAAAGAAATAATGGGAAGTGAGCAGAGCGGAAGTGAAGGGAGAAACGTGAAAAACAGGGGTGGGATAGTGGGTGAAGGAGAGGGTATTAAGGGGCAAGTAGAGGGGACGATAAGATATGATTGGATAGAATAGGATCCGATAAGACAGGATTTAATAGGGCACGATAAAATAGAAGAGAGGACAGAGAGGGGAGTTATAGGGGGAGAGGGGAGATTTAAAAGACGCGAAACCCTTTTTTTAGGCATATGGCGCCTACTTTGACTAATTTTTTTCGAAAGTTCAAAAGCGACTTTTATGGCGCCGATTCTCCTTCGAAAAGGCTAAGCGTTGCGAAATCTGAAAGATTTAAAGTATTTAATTGTTATGCAGAAAGTTGGTGGTCGGATTGAATACGCGAATTTATTTTCGATCAATTCAATAAGCCACTTTACATATCGATCCACCGTGATCGGTCAGGGGAATCTGCTGTGGATTTGCCCAAGTAGGCCATGGTTCTCCGCACCAGGCCAAGTCGTGTAGATCATAAAAAGGACATTCGCGACGCCGTTAATTACGCAATTTTACTTGCAAAATTCGATTCCTAATTCAAATCCATATTTTAGTATTTCACTAAAATTATGGACACTCATAAAATATTTTTTATTTGTTTTTCGCAACACTTCTATTCTAAAAATCTATACGCCTCTATTAAATTAAGGAGATTCTTGCGGAATGTGGGGAATTACCGAAAACCATAATTAATTACCAAAATGAATTTATAAAAAAAAAAACAGATAGTGTTATTTGTCAACTCAGATCCAAACATTTTTATTTTATATGGGGAGGAAAATTGATAATATAAAAAACGTATTTTTTGCAGTAAAAAAATTGTATATTTAGTAGGAGATAAGAGTATAGTTTTACAATATAATGTGGTCAAGTCTTGTAACATTATTTAATGAACAAAGTGAATCCCTATTTATTGAAATCCCGCATAATTTTTCAATATTAAACTTGAAAAAAAATTGAATAAAATTTTAACCTACAAAAATTGTTGATAGAAAGACATATTTTATGTCTGTTGTTAAAGAGTATGTATCAACTAACATTTGAAAACAAGAAATTGATCATTTAGGTTTTTTTAGCGAGTCATTTACAATCCAATTTTTTTATTATTTAACCATTCTTATAATTTGCAGTACAATTTTTCAACAAATTATGACTCAGGCATCGATTTAGTTTAATCATCAAAAATTTTGTTGGTTCAACCGTAGAATAATATGTTTGTTTTAATAATATGGTTGTCTTAACCAAATAGTTTGTTACAAATGGAATATTTGGTAGATTTCACTAAAAACATTGTTCGAATCTTTCTCTAAAAAATAGGTGTGTCCCGAAAATCTTGAAAGCATTGTTGTCGCTTTTCCTCAAAGCCGAGTGGATAATTTGAAAAATTCGAAGGAAGGAATGTTGCCTAATTCACAAACATAATTAAGAATTGAGTTTGAATTGAAGGGCAGTGACAAAGAATATCACATTTGCGTATATAACGGAACTGACAAAAATTCATGATTTATAACCGTAAAATTTGATTATTACGTTTTCAGTTGAAACAATTAATTTTCATCGAAGGAAAAGGGAATTTTCAACAAAAAAGTTGAGTTTTCAAGCCATAAAGACAAATTGAAAAAGTTTGATTTATTTCGCGAAAATATGAATTTTCTATCAGAATAATTGAATTTTTCACTAAAAAAGACGATTTTATGAGAAAAATGGAATAGCTACATTTTTAGTAAAAAAAAGAATTTTCAATAAAATTTGTTAAATTTTCAACAAATACAAAAGTTTCAACTGAAATGATGCATCCATAATCAAAAAAAGATTAATTTTCTACCAGAAAGAAGACAAATTTTCAACAAAATACATGGATTTTTAACTAAAAAATATAAATGTACAACAAAAAGAATAGTTTAATTTTAAGTTAGATAAATACGTTTTTAACCAAATAAAATAAATTTTCAACGAAATAGTTAAATTTTCAATCATACAGATGAATTTTCAAGCAAAAATATGAACATCTATAAACAAAAATTTCAACGTAATATGGAATAGATAAATTTGTAATAAAAAAAATTGATTTTCGATAAATGAAAACTAATTTTCAACCAAAGAAATGAAATTACAATCAAATTATTGTTTTTCTACCAAAATGGACAAATTTTCAACAAAATACATGAATTTTGAACCAAAAAAGTTCTCTCCCAAAAAGGTTAATTTTTTAACAAAATAGATGAATTTTCAACTAAAAAAGATATTTATCTTTTTTTTCAACAAAGAATAAAAGTAGTTCAATTTCTATCCTGAGAAATAAGTTTTTGAGAAAATAAAAAGAATTTTCAACGAAATTGTTAAATTTTTAACCAAAAAAATTAATTTCCGAGCGAAAAGATTAAATTTCTATAGAAAACAATGTTGACAAAAAATTTAGTTAAATTTTTAATTTAAAAAATTAATTTTTAATTCAAAAAGACTAATTTTCTATCAAAAAGAATAATCTTGAACAAAATACATGAATCTTCAAGCAAATATTTTTTTTTATGGAATTTTTGCTTAATAGTTCAATTTTCAACCAAAAAAGTGAATAAGTCGCCAATAAGATTAATTTTCTACCGCAAAAGACAAAGTTTAAATAAAATACAGAATATTTGAATCAAATAGTTGAATTTTTAACTAAAGAAGATAAATGTTCAACCAAACATGAAATAGTTAAATTTTCAGTTAAAATATTTTTAAAATGTTAACAAAGTTTTCAAATTTTAACCCCAAAAAAAGAGAAGATTTTTCAACTAAAATGATGAATTATCAACCAAAAAATTGAAGTTTTAACAAAGTAGTTCTACTTTTAACTCGTAGTTGAACTTTGAGCCAAAAAAAGTTTTTTAGTCGCTATTTACGATTACCGAAAATCTTGCAAAGTTAATCAAATAAAATCGTATAAGCTTTTTTGTAAAATCCATAAGAGAATGTTGGGAAATAAACCAAGTTTTCTTCTGAAGAAAGGTAATTAGTGCGCGCGTAGTGCGCACAATGTTCTAGTTAATTAAAATTTGGATGCATCAACTAAAATTTGTTTTCTTCAACCGAATTTTCGCGCATATCCAAGAAAAAAGTTGTTTTTTGATTCAAGCAAAATTTTTTTTGTACAAATACCTTAAGCAGATTACCAAAACGAATTTATTTTGCCCATTATCATTAAAGTGAAATTGTATGCAGAGTTTTTAGTAGAATCGTGTATTATGTGTTCATTCACTTTTCGCTTGACCCTTCTTTTTGCAGAATATTTTGTTATTTGTCCACGTTAATGAGTTATGATTGTTTTGAAACCTCGGTCACTGTTTTGATGAAAACTAGTTTTATCCGGTTTTTTGTGGACATTGTTAATGTACGGTGGAAAGTTAGGGGCGACTCAAAGTGGAACTTTTTGCACTTCAGTTGCGAGAGGCTCTTCTTGTCTGCAATAAATGACAAATAGTCATGGAAATTATCAAGGAAAACCTAGCCAAATCTATAAAATAATCTAAATTTAGACACTGTGTCTTTCTTATTGTTATCATTTTTTTCTCTCTAAATAACAAATAAAATAAGTAGCTGGTTTACTGATTATTCAGTCAATTGAACTGAATGGAATTACCTGACTCCGTACTTATAATATTTTTGAACGTTCAAAGAATATAAAAAATACATTTTCAAGGTATTCCCAGATAAAGTATTCATCAAAGTAGAATTAAATTTGAATATTTGAATTTGATTCGAATTTTCTATGAGATTCCGTTTACCACGTTTTCAGGACATATTTGTCATATAAATGTATCATATCATTTTATTTTTATATTGAAATTTTATTTTTTAATTTTAAAAGTGAGAAAAATGTAACACTAATGTGAATGATGAAACACGGCAGGCGCATACAACAATATTTCAATTTATATTTGAGACAAGCACAATTAAGTAGGTTTTTGGTTGAATAATAGTCAAAATGGTATTTTCACAATGGATGCAAAATAAATTTTTTTCTATATTTTCACTGCATTATTTACCTATAAATAATAGTTTTAAGAATCAAAAATCACCTCAAACGGTTAATTTTTGCTAGTTCTATAAAAAATCTGAGCCTCTTTTGATGATTCATCGTTTCAGTCTAAAATCCCTTGTTTTTCTTCAAAATTTAAGTACTTTGTTGATAATTCTTTTTTTTTGTTCAGAATAAATTTTTTTAACTGAAAATTTAACTATTCCATGTTTGGTTTACCATTTATCTTCAACGGTTGAAAATTCAGCTATTCGATTGAAAATTTGTGTATTTTCTTGAAACTTTGTCTTCTGCAGTAGAGTGTCAATCTTCTTAATGACTAATTTACCTTTTTGGTTGAGAATTCCTTTCTTTTGTTGCAAATTTAACTATTAGGTTGAAAATTTCCCTAAAAGTTCAATACTTGGTAGAAAATTTATGCATTTTGTTAAAAATAAATCTTTTTGGTACAAAATTAATCGTCGTGGTTGAAAATTTATTTCATTGATTGAAAAGTAGTATTTTTTTACTGAAAATAAATTTTTTCAACTAAAAATGTAGCTAAATTTTTTGCTGATTTTTTTTTGGTAAGAACGAGGGGTTCACATCTCGACCGCTGGAGTGCACATTGACTTTAAGTGATTTCAGTGAGTTTATGTGAATTCAAGTGACTTCAGCGAAGGTATCCACCTGACTTTATGAGTTGTTAACCACTCGGATAAACATTTAATAATTTTGGTTGAAAATGCATCCGCTTAGCTGAAAATTTAACCACTACGTTGAAAATTTATGTTATTTGATCAAAAAATTTGTTCTCTATCTAAAAATTAAAATATTTTATTTTTGTTGAATATTTATCTTTTTTAGTTAAAAATTCGTGTCTTTTTTGTAGAAAATGAAACTTTTCGGTTGAAAAATTAATTATTAGGTGGAAAGTCCAGGAAAAATGAAAATATTTGGTTGAAAACTCATGTAGTTTGTCAAGAATTATTATTGTTCAGCAGAAAATTAATCTTTTTGATTGAAATTTCATTTCTTTGGTTGAAAATTATTTTTTTTATTAAAAATAATTTTTCAACTCAAAAGATAACTGTTGCTTTCTACGTCGAAATTTGTTTGTTTTGATAGAAATTTATTCTTTTTGGTTGAAAACGAACTTCTTTTTACTAAAAATGTAGCTATTCCATTTTCGCTAGAAAATTGATCTTTTTCACTTGGAAATTAACTTCTTTTGTTCAAAACTCGTATTTTTTAATATGAAAATTCAATTATTTTGATAGGAACAATATTTTCGGGTGATAAATTAAACTTTTTTTCAAACATTTGTCTTTATGGCTTGAAAACTGAACACTTTTTCTGAGATTTTTTCATTGTCAATTGAAACATCTGTCTTGTTTGATAACACAACTCTTTTGTTGAAAATTTTTATTTTTTATTTTAATTTAACAGTTTTTAAAATTGAAAATTAAAATATTTTCTGGTGGAAATATCAACTATTACACTTTTTTCTTGAGAATTAATTTTTTAAATGAAAAATTCATCAGTTTGTTTAGAAATATAACTATTTTCTTGAAAATTCCTTTTATTGTTTGAAAATTAATTGTTTTAACTGATGATGTAATAATAAAATTTAACATGAATAAATCTTAACTTCTTGTTAGTTCTATTATGTACAAAAATGTGACATTCTTTTTCCCTGGCCTTCAACTGAAACTGAAATTCTTAATTATATATAATAATTATTTTTTAGAGAAGGATTCTTCACGTCTTCCGCTAAACGTTTACTGATTTGATTAAGGGAACTATTTTTTACTGATTTAAATTTAGAATGTGAAGAGTCAATAAGAATTGGTCATTCATTTGTTCAGATTTCAATCTGTGAGAATTCACTGCCGTTAAACAAAATTATTATATGTATACTTTTCAAAGAATGTTGAAGGAAATTACATTTATAAACATTTTAATTGATAAAAAAAATACATAAATAAAAAAGTGCAGGCAGCGAGAATCGAACACGCAACCTGCCGGGTATGAAGTCGAAGCACGATTTCCCGAGATACCGGCTGCCCGGAAGGGTTTTTTGTAAAACTGTTTATGGCTTAAGGCGAATATTTCAAGTCGATTTTCTAAAAAACTGTGAAAAAGCGCATACTACTAATTTGGCCAATTAATACTCAGATAATGAGCTTTCATTAAAAAGTTATGAACTGATACTGAAATTAACAATTGGCGGTCTCACCTTGTTAGTAATATTTTTAAATAATTATTAGTCACTTTTTACAAACAATTTGGTATAAATTTAAACAGCCTGAAGTAATAAATAGTACAGTAGTACTAATTATTAGTAGAGATTTTTACTAAAGTAAATTTCACAATTTATTAATTTGTAATTTTTAAATTGACTAATTTCTCATTAGACATATTTTTTTTAATTGTTCAATTTCCCAAATTATTAATGAAATTTTATCAGTTTGCGAATTAGGAAATGAAGCATGTCCGATTTGCGAAATATTTTATCGATGCCTGAAGCGTACGGAACGTTCGCATAAATACTTTATAAGATACTA
This sequence comes from Andricus quercusramuli, assembly GCA_932178445.1. Classification (NCBI taxonomy): domain Eukaryota; kingdom Metazoa; phylum Arthropoda; class Insecta; order Hymenoptera; family Cynipidae; genus Andricus; species Andricus quercusramuli. The sequence continues at coordinate 465,663 of CAKNXH010000200.1, read as the reverse complement.
CATTGTGTAACTGAGGATAGGAATATTTTTGTATGAATTAGAAGGTGTTGTTCATTTTTTTGAATTCATGTCCCTTCAGGTGAAATTACGTCATAAAAGAAATTCGATTCCAAAAATCAATTATTTGTAACAATTGTTTCTTAAAAATGAAGGATAAATATAATAATAAGTAGATTACATTGTCAGTCAAATCATTTTTTTGTTATCTATTATGATATTGTTTTTCCCTATATTTTAGAATGCTTCAAAATGGAAATTCGATTTGAATGTACCTTTAAATCTTCCATACTAATCCTAATTATTTCACCTAATTTTAGATAATACATACATACCGTAATTGGTACAATGGTTTGCCCCCCCCCCCCCCCCCGTTCCTATGATTGGCCACTTGATCTAAATATGCTTTTATTAAAAAAAGGCCGTGTCTAGGTTCACCGGAATTCGAAAAAAAATTCAAAATTCGACCAAAGTTATTGATTAGCTCTCAGCCAACGAAAAGTATTTGTAAAAAAATTGGAAAAGGAAAAAGTATTTGAAGTATTGATTAGGGAACGTCTATTAATGACAAGGCTTTTTTTGGATGTGTGGGGGGAGGCTATTGTTTTCGGAAAAATGAGATTCACGTTTCTGGGTTCAAACTTAGCTTGTGGCAAATTGTTAGCATTTGTTGCGGAGTTTCTAACAAATAATTTCCGCTGAATTAATTAAAGTTTTTACGCCCCCATCCTCCTGCGCAGCCCCAAAAATTCCCCCAAAAATGCCCCCAAAAAGTGAAATTGACAATTTTGCACAAAATTGACGCATACAAGCTCTGTTTTTTCCTATTTTGCTAATAATTATTTTTATTTGACAAGTGAAATATTTCAAAGCAGCTTTTCGTTGATTATTAACTGCTTAAAAAACTTTAATTTATTTGAGTAATTTTGTTTTCCTACTAACTCATTGAAAAGTACTTTTTGTACGTTTAATTGGACGATTAATCATTGATAGGAAGACTGATATTTGTTTAAAGCATTCACCAAAATTGTTCAAACAATTAATTATTATTAATTTGTAACCTTTTTTGAGAGGTACAAACTCAAGTTTCATTTAAATTTGGTTAACTTTATCGCTTATTACTATCTCATTCTGTAAAAAATTCCTATTTGTTTAAGTAACTTTCTTTGTTCAAATAATTTTTTTCAAATAAGTGTTTGAAATTGATCTTTTTCTGTAATTAATGCGGCAGTTTGTCATTTTTAAGAGCAACGTTTTATGTTGAAACCATTACTCAATTGTTTAAATAATGTATTAAACATTAATTGTACATATTTTGATGGAAATACCATGTGAAAATCTGATTTTTTTCTATATTTGGTTAAGTATGTCACTTATTTACCGAAATTTCGGTACAAGTAGCCAGATTTTTTTCGGTACCAATAAGGGGAGCTGGGAAAGGGGCTATTTTTACAGAAATTTCTGTACGTATAGCTGGATTTTTTCGGTACGCGCAGACACTTCTTTTTTTTCACCCATTACTCATTCCAATTTTCATCATGAATATTAAAAAAATTTTCAAACAATTATTAATTATTCTAAGAATTTGTATAATGTTCGAATATTTATCGATAAGCGGCACACTCAACAAAGTTTAGACAAAAAATGACTTTTTTTATTTCATTTCCATAAAAATTTACAATTATTTTTGAATAAAGTATTTAAACAATTTAATAATGGTTTCAACCAAAAAATTTTGCTCTTAAGAATAACAAATCACTGCAGAAATTACAGAAAAAGATAAATTTCGAATATTTCCTATAGAACAAAATTGTTTAAACAAATATGAATACGTTACATAATGGGGTATTATTATCTAAGTGACATATATATTAAATAATATGCGACAAAGTTAATGAAAAAAAAAGAATATAGTTTTCTACCTAAATTTAAGAAAGAGTTACAAGCAAATAATAATTAATTGTTTAAACAATTCATGAATTCTGAAAACAAACATCAGTTTTCCTATAAATTACTAATTGATTACACATAAAATAATTCCTTTCATTGAAGTATTAGGAAAACAAACTTCTGAAAAAAATTCTGATAATCCCCTGCAAGTTAAATTTGAACCCAGAAATATGAATATCATTTTTCTGAAAACAAAAATGATCCCATGTTAATCTTATGGAATTCTCAAAATCCTTTGAAATCTTTGCAAATCTTTTGAAATAAATTTAAAACTATGCAGGGGAAACCACTCTACAGTAGATAGGGAAAAAATCAACAGAAAGGTTTTCGTTTTTTAATAAAGCTTACATATTCCATTTAATATTTTGATAGAAAAAAATATAAAGAAATTAGTTAATTAGATGTATTAAATATTTTTATTAGAACCGGTCAGGGGTATGATTTTGACACCGCTATCCATCTATAGATAATAGTTTTTTGTATTGCTTCTGGGCATGGCAGAATAATCAATTTTCAATAATTCAATTTATCATTAGTATACTTACAATTCAAGTGAGTTTATTGAGTAAATCATAGTTGCAACTATCATTATTTTACAAAAATCATAAAAGCTTAAATTTCTGACATTTTTTGTATCTCTGATATACCGTGAGATTGGTACGAGTGGTACGAGATGTTTAACATTCATACCATTCAATCTAAATTGTGATGACGGAAACGTGCAAAATTTTTACATACCTTAGTCCTAAAAATTATATTTATTCCAAGTGACTTCTGAACACAACACAAATTTCTGGGCTTTTTAATAACTACAAATTTATACTTTTTTTCTGGTAATTTGAAAAAATTTTAATATCACGAATTAAAATAAAGAAACGCAACCATTAACTTGAAGCAATTGAGTGACTGTGAGTGACAGTCGCAGAGCTGCCAATTTCGACAGCGACATTTATCGATTATCTACTGTTGGTTATCTATTGTTGCGAAATATAATGGCAAATAAAAAGTTCTCAAATATTTATAAATAATAAAGAAAGAACACATTGTATGAATAAATATTGTTCATCAAACTTCAAACTTTGATTCTAATGTATATACATGCCACAGAAATGTTCCATTTAGGTAAAAAGTATGAATAATGAATAAGCGAAATTTTTTTTTTCATGTTGAAAATTTATTTTTTGCTTCAATATATTAATTATAAAATTTCAATGAAAATTGGTTAAAAAGTATGGTATCCTTGCCGGAATGTTATACTAAAAAAAATTGAATATTTTTCCCCAGTCTTCCAGTTAATTAAGATTATCTACTATAAATCATTATCTACGGTAGAGTGGTCTCCCCTAATGAGATCCCTCGAGATGCCTTGAAAAACTGTGAAAATCCCTTCAAATCCTTTAAATCCTTTAAAACTCCGTGAAATATTTCAAAATATTACGGGATCTCTTCAAATCTTTTAAATCTCTTTAAAATTCATTGAAATCTTTCAAATCCGTGGAAATATTTCCGAATCATCTGAAATACCTTAAAATATTTAATAATAAATATCAAAATTTGTTCAAAGCCATTAAAATTCCTTCACATCCCTTCAAATCTTCAAAATCCAATTAAAATCCCCTGACATCCTTGAAAAATCTCAAAAACACTTGTGAAAATAATTCAGTAAGAATATTAAATCTTACATAAGAATGGTGGAGTGGGAGTCACAAAAATCATAGGAATCCTTACAATAGGGGGGGAGGGCGTGGGTCAAAAATTGCAAAAACCTAATTAATAAAAGTTCCCTCACCAGAATAGTAAATATATAAAATATATAAATAAAAAAACGGAAAATAATAAGTCTTATAGTTCCCCTGATGAATTTCTTTAATAATAAGTAGTATAATTCAATGTAATAATACTCAAAATTATATGATTATGTTTTCAATTATACATTACATCACATGTTGGTACCAAATGGTACAACTTAATTACAGAATAAAAAATTAAAATTATTCCATTTTTCATGATTGGGGACGAAGATTCTTTGTTTCTCGCATCGTCGAAAGCATATAATTTATTTACATCAGATGCATCAGCCTGCGATTATCAATACGATTGGAGAAAATTGAATAAAAATTCCCAGTTTCAAATAAAAGAAGTCAGTATATGGATGCAAATAAAAAAAGTTGATATCGCGTTCCTGAAATATTATACGCTTGTGTTTGGAGGAATAATTTACTAAATTACAGGGTTTCATTAATCGTATTTTCTTGAATCATATCCCATATACCAACTATTTTCACTCGAATCCTTATCAAAATAAAATCGATTAAGTATGAGTGAATGTCATTCGGTAACATGTCCCTATCTTTTTTTTTTTTTTAAATTCATGGCATTATGCTGTTAAAAAAGGCATAAAACATAATTGATACATATACGCGTTTTTCAGAATTAATTGCAGAATTACAAAATCAAGCTTTTTTTCTCGTTTCCAATTATAGTTTCAAAGTTATAATCACTTTTTAAATGTCCTCGTGTTTTTATGTAATTGGGTGATAAAACAGTTTTTCATTAAAGACATATGGCTTAAAAGTTTAATCTCCACATTAAAATTGATTCAGAAATCATGCAATAATTCGGTGTTACCGGGTCACTTTATGAAAAAATAATAATCAAGCCATATGCTTCTTTTCCCTGTAAGATATTTAATTGATAGGTTATTCCAGACTTGAAATATTCTTTGAAATGATAAAATTTGTATTGCATATTCTTTTCATTCGGTAACAAAAAAGTTATTTGCAGCAAATAAAGTTAGTTGAAAACATGACATAATTGATATTCCTCTTATTTTTTAATTTAAAAATGATTATAAATGAACCTGAAGTAATATTTTACTTTTATCATATTGTTTTGCAACATGAAAATGATTTCTAAACATAAAATTTACTGAGAGCAGTCACGTAACGAACACGGAGAAAAATGAGATTGAAGAGTTCGATATCCAGTACATTATATGCGCTCAGATTTATTTTACGTAGAATTATTTACTACATCTTGAATACTGCATGGATTATTATGGTTTACTATTATGTATTTTGATTTAGCATTGAAATTTCTTGTCATTCAATACAATGTAGTAGATGTTATTCATACCAATCAAATTCTGAACTTATTTACCATTTGTTATAGTAAAAGGCTGAATTTACCATTTAACATGCATCATTTGAACTCTGAAGTCAGTGTTTTCGTGGAATTTAATCAATTTTGCTATTTCAAATTGTAACTTGTAGAAGAAAAATCGTAAGCATGGCTATTTTTCGTTGTAATATTTACTAAATTCTACAAAAAATGCGCTTATAGTTTAAATAATGCTTGCTAAATGATGAATTTAGCCATTTACTTTTTTGCGCGACCGAATTGCAACATAAAAATAAAATGTTTATCGTCGAAACCTGTAAAAGCAGAAACTTAAATTAAAAGACTTTTCAAATATATAACATGAAATCATTATTCTTATTAGTTTGTAATTAAATTCATAATTTAATTATTTAATTGAAATAAAGATGCTTTAATTAAATGATTGTTTAATTAATCACTTTTTTCTTTATTATTTGTCATTAATAATATTATATGATTATAATAAGGCAAAATCAAAAATGAATAATTTTTTACATTCGAATCCTGTGGAAACATGAACTGAAATTAAAAGACTTTTCAAATATATGACATAAAATCATTATTCTTATTATTTTGTGCATGGACGTGAAGGAAGCTAGAGTAGTATGCCAGGACAGAAAAGTGTGGCGACAAATAGTTTATAAACAGAGTGACAATAGAGTGAATGATGCCTGAAACAAAGACCTTGGATACTAATGGGCTCAAGTGGGGAACCATACATAACAATTTGGTGAGGCTCCTCACTTGGGGTGATCGCTAGAGAGATTGATCAGCAACCTGGGTCGGAGCAGTGTTGCGGAGTGAACGTGTCATTTGAATAAATAACACGAAAACTCCAGATAAATCTAAAACATCTATACCTAACACCTATATACCTATCTACCTTATACCATATAACGACCTACTTTACACCTATATACCTATCCCACTATTTTCCAACCGAGCAAGTCACGCCTACCCCGAAAGGGAAATGGCTTAATGGTATAATAATAATAATAATAATAATAATAATAATAATTGTAGAAGTATATTCCATTAATTAGATGAACATGAAAATAAATTTAAAGAAATGTTAAATAGCCATTTAATGTGTTTTAATACTCTATGACTGGTTTCTTGTAGAAGCCTCAAACGTCTCAGGTTTTCAGAAGAATAGCTGAGTATTCTTCTGAATGCCTAAATAAACCAGGCACTTGGTCGCCAGGTATCGATTTCGTACAAAATTCTTCCGAACGCCGGCAGTCGGCTGAAAGCCTGAACCCTCTAAAAGCCTGCGACATACATACACCACATCACCTGAGTGTCACTAGGTATTAACACAAGCATCCAATGTGACTGTAAATTGTGCTATAGATATGTAGAAGACAGTCAACGAATTCTTCGACAACTTATACATCAGTTATTCGTTTCTGTGCTAAAGAGTTATTGTATTTCAAATCTTTCGGAATCCGGAGGACGTTTCATAAAAAATTGAATGCTTGTCTAAAACTTTGTCAAAATCTGCGGAATAAAAATTCGAGAACTGATGTTCCTAGATTGTGTTTCAATAATTCTTTGACTTTTTTCACTTTTTCGATGAAGTCGGCGGTTCTTCAATAAAAATTAGATGAGATCCTAAAAAAAACGTGGCCTATCCTAGAAGGAGTGACTCGTCAAGTAAAGTTTCGACAACTAATTTTTTCGGTGTACAAAAGCATCGAGAGACAATCTCTCCTGAATTGAAAGATCCAACCGATAAACTTTCAGAAAAACTTAGCACCTGACCATAAAATAAGTGATGTATGTAACTTCTTGTCTAAAACCTCAAATGTCCATTATCCGAGTAGTATTAAACGCTCAAAGATCGGTAAATATCCACAGACCTCCGAACCTCCACGTTTTATCAAAATCATCTTCGAGGCCGAAAGGTCAGCACAATCCATGCTTCAAAAATATTGGAGGCGGAGGAAAGAAGAACAGCAGACAAAAATTCGTATCACAATGAGTCGAGAGAGCTACACCGAAGTGAAATTACAATGGAACAACGTTCACCACCACTTCACAAACAACACCAGCAACATCTTATATAGGTATCAATCACGCTCATACGGTAGATTTAACTTTATTAAATGATATCACAATCTATTTCCAAAACCTTCGGGGTACAAATATTAAATTTATGTTACTGAAACGTCTTCCGATACTTCTAATTATGATATTTTAATATTTTCTGAACCACTTATAGAAAAGACAGGTTGGATAAAGGAAGAGGAAATGTACTAGTTAGATTTAAGTTCGATAATAAGTGAAGCGCCTGATGTAAACATAATTGCAATCAAAGTTATCCTTGAGGGTATTCCATATATGATAATCTGCACATAGATTCCCCCAGATATAACAGTTCAGCAAGTTGAAACATGTTGAGACCATGACTGGCTTATTATGACAGGAAATCAGCACGGCTTAATGCTTTTCAGGACCTGCATCGACTCTATCAGTATAATGACATTCACAACATAAAAAATAGATACTTTGATATTGTCCTATCAACATTTCCATGTAGAGTATCATCTTGTGAGTTACCTATTTTATCTGCGGATAATTACCATCCCCCCTTGTAGCCATATGTTTTGAAGCACATTTGCCGCGCTCATCTGTGAAGCATATAATGCCAATAAATTCAATTTTTGAACGTCACAAATTGAAAAAAAAAATATTTCTCAGGTATTGCTTCCAGTCTTGCTTCAGTTGACTGGTTGTCTCTTTACTCAGAAGAAAATGATAATAAATAATTAGACACATTTTACAAGGTATTATATGGAATTCTTGACAAGGAGGATGGTCTCTATGCACATTGAATGATCACAAATCAATATCCGGCTTGGTACACCAAACATCTTATCCATGGCCTTCAAAATAAAGATAAATTCAGATTGAAATACGAAAGTACTTGAAATGTTTACTCCCTCAATGTTTTTAAAGATCTCAGAAGAACTAAAAAGCTCAAGGCTCGCGTGTTATATGATAATTACTAAACAAATATTGAAAATAAGATTGCTGACTCACCCAATACATTGTGCACCCAATACAGTGAGCTTACTAAGCCACAGGAAATTTTTGAGACATCTGTACGTTTATTTTAGAGCGTATATAAATCGAATACATTCTCGTATTTAGTAACTAACACAAACACTCATACAACATTAATAATTAATAATAACTGGCGATAGTATTGAAATAACTAAAGAACAGTTAATAAGCAATATGTGCAGATTTCCAAAGAAACTCACTGCCGGTATTGACTTAATTCCTAGTTGTCTTTAAAAAATTGTGCTAATTTTCTGATTGATCTTCTGCAGTTTATTATGTACTTGGCAGTCAGAACTGGCTCATTTTCTGATCAATGGAAAAAGCACACATATGTCTCGTTTTTGAAAAAGATGATAACTCGAAAATGGGTAATTATATACCTATAGCTATTCTATCGAATCTACTTCTCAGCACGGATTGGTTCCACGCAGATCTCAGAAGTCAAAACTAACTTCAGTTCAAATGACTCAGACTTTTTTAATAAGTCATCACCAGGTTGATGTTATATAAGGACATGTCCAAGGCCTTTGACTGCATAAACTATGGTCGTACATTAAATAGAATTTAGAGATCTAGGGGAAGCAGATGAAATGATGAGACTTTTAAATTCTTAAAATATTAATCGGGAACATATTGTACGATGTGAAGGATATTCATCGACCCCCTTTACTCCTACTTCAGGAGTGCCACAAGAGTCTAACACTGGACCATTGCTTTTTTAAATTTACGTTAATGACGTCGAAACTGATTTCATTCTTAGACAGGCGAATAGGTTATTATAGGATTCCTAATTCCAAAATGTCGCTCATTTAAAAATCCGCTTTCAATAACCTCTCTACACTATGCCCTTGTTAGATCGAAACTTGAAAACGGATCTGTTGTCTGGTACGCCTCAGCGAAATACCTGTGTGATGGTATCGATAAATTCCAATTAAATTTTCTCAAAGTTCCTAAACTGGAAGGTAAATAAGCAGTATCCTCCTCCGGGAGCGGACTACATTGTACTTTGCAATAAATTTGAGGTATGGACATTGAAAAACCGCAGGACTGTTCAATCTATTACATTTTTATTAAAAATGTTGAAGAGGTACATTGATTGTCCCTATTGACTTACTCAAACACCACTTTCAGTTACTCAATTTGACAACCGTTCTACGTTATCTTTCTATCTTTAAAGCTTAAAGCCGAACTCAAAGTGAAACATAACGATATTTAGAATGTGTGATGAGATAAGCACAATAAGTAGAAAATCCAACACACCTTTAGACATGTTGCACAATTTATTGGATTTCTAAATATTGGAACTAATTTTAAAGGATTTCATCGGTTTTTAAGAGATTAAAAATGTTTCCACGGATTTCAAGAAATTTCGAAACATTTCGAGAAGGGTTATTGGGAAACTGAGTGACTGGTTTGATATTATGCAAGGCGTGAAACGAGGATGCGTTATTTCCTCAAGGCTATTTATCATATTAGTGGATAAGTGTCTAAGAATGGCCCTGTTCGCCGAAGAAGGTATAGATCTCGAAATAGTGAAGGTACGCGGGTTATCTTTCGCAGATGACAAGATTGTTATGGCAGAATCAATCGTAGACTTTCAAAGAATGTTGAATAAACTTAATACAAGCATGAAGAACATGGACCTCAAAATTAACGTAAATAGAACCAAAATCATGGTGTTTGAAGGAAAAGGTGAGAAAACAATGTGCAACATTGTCCTAAATGATCAGAGAATAGAACAAGTTGACATATGCGTATATCTGGGTAGCCTATTCACTAGCAACGGAAAAATAGATGAGGAGTTAGATAGGCGCATAAATGAGATAATCCTCAAAGAATGTGGAACAAGAGAGACACTAGTTGACATATGGGGAAAAAATCAATTGAGATGGTTCGGACATGTTAAAAGAATGAAAGATGAACGACTGACAAACAAGTGTATGCAGATAAAGTAAATGGCAGAATGCCCAGAGGTAAACCGCCGAAAGAATGGTTAGAATTTGAGAATGAGACATTAATCCGAAAAGACATAAGAAGCCATAGAAATACGAGAACATGCATGAAAAAATGCATGGACGTGAAGGAAGCTGGAGTGGTATGCCAAGACAGAAAGGTGTGGCGACAAATAGTTTGTAAACAGAGTAACAGTGGAGTGAATGATGCCTGAAACAAAGACCTAGGATACTAATGGGCCCAAGTGGGAAAGCATGAATAACAACCTTGTGAGGCTCCTCACTTGGGATGATAGCTAGAGAGATTGATCAGCAACCTGGGTCGGAGCAGTGTTGCGGAACAAACGTGTAATTTAAGCAGATAACACGAGAATTCTAGATCAATCTAAAAAATCTAAACCCCCTGCATCTCTTAATTACTCCTTTCCTCACCGAGCAAGTCACGCCTACCCCGAAAGGGAAAATGCCTAATGGTATAATAATAATAACTTATAATATATACGCTTATAATAATACTTATAATAATGTAAAGTTTGCCAAAGGCAAAGGTTACAAGGTCCAGAGGAAGAGTGTGCACTAATTACTGCTGAAGAAGTGAAGAATGTTATCGCTAGAACAAAGAACTTTTCAGCGCCAGGGCCAGAACAAATAAGAAACTTTTGGAGGTAGAAGTTTACTTCTATGCACCAACATCTAGCCAAAGATATTATAATATCTTTGATCTAGCTCATATATTTACTACCTTCTTAAACGGAGAACAACCCGTCCCACAGTGGCTAGTGGAAGGACGCTCGATATTGATCCCTAAGACCGGAGATTTGTCAATTCTGAAGAACTACAGGTTCATAGATTGTTTAAACACCAGCTACAAGCTATTCACTGGCATCCTCAAAGAGCGGATATTAACATCTATAGAGTAGGTATGGAGTGCAATAGTCGAACAAAGTGGATGCAAGAGACGGCTCGCAGGTTGCAGAGAGAACCTGTTAATAGACAGGTGTATTACCCAGGACTCGATCATCTATCGTCGCAATCTGTCCATGGCTTGGATTGAGTACCGTAAGGCATTCGATAACACGAACCATGAGCTACCTATTAAGCTCCTTGAGTGCATGTAGGTGCATCCAAAAATAGTGAGATGCATAAAAAAGCTCATGCTCTTCTGGCGGACAAGATTTGTCATAACATCTGACAAAAGACAAGTGACTACAAGCTTTGTCACACATAAGAGGGGGGTCTTTCAAGGAGACTCTTTAAGTCCGATACTTTTCTGCATCTCCCTCTTGCCTCTATCTATTGTGCTCCGAGGCAAAAGCTCTGGATACCTATGTGGCCCGCCGAATAAGGTCAACCACCTTTTATACATGCACTGATAAAAATGGTGACGCTGATTCAACCATACGATCGTAGGCTAAAAAATTACGAGTATATTTATAATATAATACGCGTAATTCAGTCATAAAGAGTATGAAATGCACTTTCTGAAATATGGTGAATACAACTTATTTATATTTGTGGTACAAAGCTGTAATATATGTGTTGCTATTATATGAAATGTGTAATTCTATACACATTTACCTAAGTCAACCATCTTCAAAATGTTTACGTTTAGCAATATCCTTTGCATACATGATTTACCCGACTCGGTTTCTTTTGTTTACAATAGGCGCATCTCGCTCGAGCCTGCGCGTCTGCCTTCATAAGCAACAAAAATCGGATGGCCAAAGCAGACATCCGGTATGGTTGTATCTATACCAGCAATAAAATAGGGTTCATCTAATCGTAAATATTGTTGTACCACTTATTTATTTCTATCAGTGTCGAAAAAGGTATCGCGAAATTCTCAGAAAAATGTGGGCTTCCGAATTATCTGGAAAGAATAAGATCCGGGCGACCAATATGCTGGTCGTTCCAATACTGCTCTACACGCTTGGTGCAGTAAAATGGAACGTCAATGAGTTGAAGCAACTCGACCGAAGCACACACAGGTTGATGACAATGTATCGAAGTCATCATCCTAGATCTTCCGTACCTCGGATATATCTCCCTCGAGATAAAGCTTCTACTAAGAGAACATGCTGACCAACCCCTTCTTGGTGAATTCTACGGCATCATACGTAGAGAAGAGATCTCGATGGGTCTGTTCAACATATTTCTTAAGTCTGCTGGATTGAGATTGGAAACCTAGGGGTTTCTTTTTGCCTGTCAAGACGGCGTTACAGAAACCTTAGTTTACCTCGAACGCATAATGAATGTACCTGTAGGCGATACCAATTGCCGAGCGTACAAGCAAGAGCCAGACGCACTTGGACTTGTTCCCAGTGGATGCTCAAAATATGCACGCTTCGGGTACATAGAGAGACACAATGCGGCTCTAAAAGTGTTATAATACCATCTGAGGCACTTTTATGGTGTTGATCTATTGCCCGTCTTGCCATACGCTCAGAGGGAATACGAGTCCGTTGTGATGAATGATCAGTGTAAAATCTACTGGAATTTCTCATTCTCCACCAATCAACGTATCACTGCTACGAAGCCTGATATTGTCCTCCAAGATTTGAAGACCAAGATCACTTACGCGATTGAATTTTCGACACCAGCCGATGGTAATATTACGGCAAAGGAGGAAGAAAAATGGGCGAAATATCCAGCACTTCTTTTCGAGCTGAGTAGGCTGTACCAAGGCTACAAAGTCCATCTTTTAGTTCTTATAATCGGCTGTCTTGGAGGTATGAAAGCTTCATTTCTCAGCCAACTTAACAAGATTCCGGCTTGCCAGCGTCAGGCGCATTATATCGCGAACCGGATACAAGAGGCTGTTCTTCTGGGATCACTTCATCTGGTCCGCCAACACTGTTCCTTATAACATTTTCCATAGATTGGGACCTCTAAGAAAGTATTCAGAGGTGAAACCTCCATCTCCAACTGTCCCGTCTGCCGTGTAAGGTCATCCGCGGCTAGAGACCTGACTCCAGAGAACAGTGTTGCACGATGTTATCTCGCGTAAGTTTCCCGGGCTTGCTTACCTTCTAGGTCAGAAGGAGCAGAAGCGGATGACGTGCACGTTCCAGTTGCATCGGGATTGGTTGCTTTAAGGAACCATGATCGTAGCTTCCGGAACCTACAACTTCTCTAATAATAAAGTATGTCAAGAGATTTCAGAAACCTTAATAGATATAAAAGAATTTTGTAGGATTTCCAAAGAATTCTAGATACTTCGAATTGAATTTCAGAGAATTTCCATGGATCTTAAGCGATTTCACCAGATTTCCTAAAAATTTCATGCAATTTCAAAGATTTCTAAACATATTAGGAGTGTTCTTATTGGATTTTATCAGATTGTTTAATATTAAAACTATTTTCAAAAGACTTCATCGGTTTTCAAGAAATTAAAAATAATTCCATGGATTTCGAGGATTTTTGAAACATTTCCAGGGAGTCTAGAGGATTTAAAAGATTTTCAAACATTTCCGGGTATTTCAGGAAATTCGAAAGGATTTCAAGATATTTAAACAATTTTAAGGGATTTTATAGCATTCTGAAGGATTTTCAAAGATTTCAAACTATTTCTAATGAACTTGGGGAAATAAATAAAATTAAATTTCAAGGGATTTCGGGCGATTAAAAAAATTTCATGGGATTTCAAGGTATTTTGAATAATTTCACAAAATTAAAGGATTTCAAAGACAGATAAGGATCTACACTTTTCTGTGTACCTTTAATGAATAAGGTTAATTTGATTTTAATTCCGGAAAATTTCCATGGATTTCGAACGATTTCATCAGATTTAATAAATATTTATAAATATTTAAACTTTTAAAAGACTTCATCGGTTTTCAAAAGATCAAAAATATTTCCACGGATTTCAAAAAAATTCTCAACATTTCAAAAGATTTTAGAGAATTTTAACGTTTTTTACAAAGATGTCAAGGGATTCCAAAGTATTTTGCAGGATTTCCAAAGATTTCAAGGGATTTCTCGTGAACTTTGGACAATGAATGGAGTGAAATGAAATTTTAAGGAATTCCTAACGATTCCAAAAATGTTAAGGGATTTGAAGGTATTTTAAAGATTTCTAGGGATTTACTTTTTTCAGCTAAATTGAATGAATAAGTTCAATTTCAATGATATTCAAGGGTTTGCAAATGATTCACACTTTTTAAAATGAATTTTTACGTTTCGCGAAGATTTTAAAGGATTTTAAGGAATTTTAAAGAATGTTAAGACATATAAAAAATGTAAAGGGATTTCGAAGAATTTTGTTTGATGTCCAAAGATTTCAAGAAATTTCTAGAGAACTTCAACAAATAAATGTAATTTCATTGAAATTCAAGGGATTTTCAGCGATTCCAAAGATTTCAAGAGATTTTAAGGTATTCCAAGGAATTTAAAAATATTTTAATGTTTCTTCTGGATAATTTTAATAATTACGATTAATTAAATTCATATTTGAGGGATCTCGAATGATAGGACCTCCAATGATTTTAAAGATTGTGGGGATTTTACAAACTTCAATGGATTTTAACGGATTTTAATAGATTTCAAAGATTTCAATTGATTAAAAAATATCTAAAAAGGGATGGGTTTCAAGAGATTTTAACAGATTTTTATATGGATTTTAATTAAATTTGAAGATATTTCAGAGATATCAAGGGAATTCGCAAATTTTTGCTGTGTTATGTTTATTAGTGCAGAATCACTATTTTTGTGTGCTTTTATATAAGATAATGAGTGATCTGAAATAAATCTTTTCTTTGTAGTTCTTATACTTTTTGCATTGATTCTTTGAATATTTTTATATTATTTATCTCAGTGCTGACTATCCTATAATTGTTTTGTATATAATACTTTTCTATAATGAATACCTTATAATGCATGGAATCTTTTGCAATCTCATGCAATCTTTTGCAATCCTATGTAATCTTTTAATCTTGTGTATAAAAAAATTCGAGTAATTAACCCCTCAGTTTCAAGTATCCTGTAATTGGTCGAAAGACTGTTGGGTTATTAAATATATGAAATGGAAAAATATGAAACTTGACATGATGAAAATCCTCGGTAATCTGAAAAAATCCGTTCAATCCTTCAATAAACCATTGTAATCTTTTAAAATACTCCTTTGACATCCATTGAAATAATTGAAATTTATTGAAAATTCCATGACATTGTTTTAAATATTCTAAAATCTTAAACAAATCTTAAACCTTTGAAGTCCATTAAAATATTATAAAATCCCGTAAATTTGAATAGAATTTGATCATGTTCCTTAAAATCGCTGAAATATTTGAAGTCCTATGAAATTCTTTGAGATCCTGGAAAATTCATTAAAATAACTCATTGAGATCCTTTGAAATTACTTAAGATTATTGAAATCCTCAGAAATTTTCTGGAATCCCTTTAAATCCTTCAAAAATTTCCAAATTGAATGAAATTCTTTAAAGCCGCATGGAATTTTGGATATCCTGTGAAATCTCCTGACAGATTCAAAACTCTCCTTAAATCTTTAAATTCCTACTAAAACCCTTAAAACTTGCGAAATTCTTCAAAATTTATAGAAATATTATCACAGGTTGCGAACTTTGCGATGTCTATTGAAATTCCATAAGAATCCTTTGACAATATTTTTGAACAAATGTCAAGATTTTGGGAGATCTCGGAAAGTTATTAACCGATTCTCATCAAATTTGTAGGTATGGTGTATTATAGAATTAAGTACATTTTTTGTAGAAAAATGAAGTCTGAAAAATTACATATTAATTCACCCAATTACATTACACAGGCCGACCAAAATGACATATTTTTTGTACCTAAATACCGGACTATGTGACCCCGAAGGATTTTCTAATCCTGAAACCGAATCCGTTATCGAAATTTTTCCTATACGTCAGATTTTTGAGACATCAAAAATGGCATTTTTAGCCATATTCGAGGCAATATAACACGATCAGAATTTTTTTTCTTTAAAAACTGCTGAAGCCATCGTTTAGTACACCTTTTCATCTTTCATTTTTATTTCTGATCATCCCAAATCGATTTTTTTTCTCTGAGATATCCCACATTAGCTAAAAATAGCGATTTTTGCACTTTCCGGTTAGGATATCTCAAAAACCTGACGTTTAAGACGTACAGGAAAAATTTAGACAACAGATTCATTTTAAGGACACCAAAATCCTTCGGGGTCACATAGTCCGGTCTATGGGTACAAATTTTGTTGACCTGTGTTATTATTATACTATTATTTAATTAACCTATTTAAGAAATGACCTATTTAAAAAGCGTTTTCCAAATCTGAACAGATTCTTTATTGTTTTATTAATTCAAACTCAAAAAATAACCTAAAAAATAATTTTTTGTTCAAATATATATACAAATATACAAAGTTAAACAAATGGTTTGTTTCAGCCACCTTCATGAAATGATGACTTGAGTGAGATTTTTTCTCATTTTTACCATGGTTATCCGCAGTAAAAGAGCACAGATAATTCCCTACAAAGTCTTCCCTCGAACAAAAAATTTTTTTAAAAAATTCCATAATTGGTATTTTTATATGGATGAAATATATTCATCAGGCAGGTTCTACACGTCAAGTCGCAGAATCTATATTTTTATTTCATAAAAAAATTGTCTATAAAATTTTATAGTTTCTTTACCTAATTGAGATATTTTAATTTTCTTTTCGGATTCTTGTGAAATTTACCGTTCCTTTTTGCATTTTGTTGGAAAATTTTAAAACCAGTTTAAAAAGTTGATTTTCACAAAAAACCTACATTTACATTTTTTGCTATTTTTTTTTTAATTTGGCCTTCTGTGAGGCAGACATTGTGTGAGTTTTATGGGCGCTAAGTCATCTTTGTGGTCAGAAGAATTTTTTTCATCAAATCTACTTATCGTATTTTTCTCGGAAACAACGAACGATGCATACAAATAAATTTCAACAAAAAGGTTTGGACATCTGAAAAAGTTCTACAAAAACGTCTCTTGTTCTTTCGTTATATCTTCTATTCTTTATGAAAAAAAATTTGAAAATCATATTTTCAGAAAAAAAATTCTTCTGACTCAAAAAATGGTTTGGCCCGCCAGAAGCTGATCGGATTCCCAAAAAAAATATTGCAAAAAATAAAAAAGTTGGGCCTTTCAGAAAATCTTCTTTTATTATTTTCAAAATTTGATGAAATATATACAAGAGATTTTCTGGAAAATTCCACCTCTTTTATTTTTTGCAATATTAAAAACAATTCTGCTAATATGAGGAAGGCCTCTTGTCAGTAACACTCACAAGAATCCGTAAAGAAAAATCAGATATCTGAATTAGATCTAAAAATATAAAATTTAAAAAAAATATTCATGATAATTTGTAAAATAGATGTCAAGATTCAAATATCCTTAACTATGTGGAAAATTTTTTCTCAAATTGTAAATATAAATGTCGCCTAATTTTTTTCTATAAAAACAACATATTTCGTCACTGAGAGATTCTGCGACTTAAACTATAGAACCAGAATTATTGTTCGTTATAGCAGGATCTTTTTTTATTGTTAAAATATTCCGTTTAAGTGATGAAGTTTTTGAAGAACTGGTTTCATGAAAATAAAAATAAATTCTATGCAACTGTCATGATTCAGAATTAATAATAATGTAAAATGAAAATAGTTTACAGATTACGGATGTAAAATTCTTCAATAAATTACATAATTTTAAATTTAAATTTTTTAAATTACATATTAAAAATTTTATTTAAAAAAAGTAATGCCAAGATGACGCGTTACTTTTTTCAAGAATCACTAGTGAAATATCTTCTATTTCTAATTCTGATTCTAGGAAACAAAATCGGAAATTACTTTTGCGTGATAAAAAAAGATTTGCTCTCTGATTCAAGTTGTGAGTGAAAATCTTTTCCTCACGTGTAAATGAGCTTTTCAAGGGTAAATGGAAGTGTTAAACATACACTCACGTAAAATCGTAAAGTTATCGCGCATACTTGACCGACTACTCTATTTACGATCTCTTATCATTGTAACTCCGATGTGCATTCACAAAGGTGTAAAAGTGGCAGTTATTAAGCAATCATTCGAGTCACGTTTGTGTGCGCTATAAAGAATATAATGGGTGTGAATACAGAAAAAATGCCAATGAATCCATATGTAAAAATTTCCCCCGGCACATATCAAGCCTATATTGGCACCATATTGGTACATACAGGGTGGACCATTTTAACCTAATATGGGAAATAACTCAGAATTTTTGTTTGACATAGAAAAATGTGTCAGACAAAAGTTGAAGGGGCAGAGGGGGTCATCTACTGGTACCAATTACCTTAACCTTGAATTCGATTTTCAAGGTTATTTAAAGATCTAAGTGATTTTTTAAATGGGAACCCCTACTTTTGACCCCAGATTTGGAATGAGCGGAAAATTTTACATTAAAAATGATATTTTTATGAAGGTCATGGCAAGGTCGATTGAAGGTCAAATTTGCGGTAATTTGTGAATAAAGGGTGTTAGCTCGGAATTGAGGTTGAGAACAGCAAAATGTTTCGGACAAGTAGGTACCAGCATGTGATCCCTCTGCGGAATTCGGAGCTAAAACCCATTATTGAAACATCAACGCAAACTTGACCTTTATTCGACCTTGCCATGACCTTAATAAAAATATCATTTTTAACGTAAAATTTCCCGCTCATTTCAAATCTGGGATCAAAAGTAGGGGTACCCATTTAAGAAATTACTTGGACCGTTAAATAATCTTGAGAATCGAATTCAAGGTCAAGGTCATTGTTACCAATAGTTGACCCCCTCTGCCCCCTTCAACTTTTGTCTGAAACATTTTTCTATATCAAACTTTTTCCCTCAAACACCATGACTTTCGTTTTATTCACGTTAAATTTTGAGGTCCATGTTCTTCATGCTTGTATTAAGTTTATTCAACATTCTTTGCAAGTCTTTGACTGATTCTGCCATAAAAATCTTGTCATCTGCGAAAGCGAACCCTAGTATCTTTACTGTTTCGAAATCTACACTTCCTTCGTCGAAGAGGGCTCTTAGACTCTTATCCTAATAGTTCTTTAAAAGAGTCTTTCAAAGCGTCTACTATCCCGTCTATATCATATAGCATTTCGCCTTTACTGTTTCTCATGCTAACAAACTCTGTACTTTTACTTTCCTTCAACTGTTTATATAATAGTTTCATAATTCCTTCAAAGCAGTTTTTCATTTTGTTCTCTTCTTCTGTTCTGATTTTCTCTTTACTCTCTTTGACTAGTCGTTTAACTTTCCTATTTTTGTGTCTGTAATTATTTTTAAGTCTAGTTCTCTCCTCATCGCTAAGACCTGTCATGTTCAGCGTTTTATTGTGTGCTACTTTCTTTTCTTTTTGGGCTGCCTCAATTTCATCATTCCACCATGCGTCACCAGATTTTCTTCCTACAACCGCCGTACCACATACTTCGGTCGCAGTTTTGACAATGACATCCCGTAATAAAGTCCACGCGCCCTCTATATCTTTATTGCTTATAAGCGCTTCCCACGTTGTCCTATCTATGCGTTCAGTTAACCTCTTTTGAAACTCTGTTTGCACTTCTGGTCTCTGTAAATTTTCAATTTTTATTCGTGTTTGTTTCGTTTTCTTTGTTTTCTTTGTTCTCCATCCCCGCCCTAAATTTATTTTGCAGACTAAAAGGTAATGATCAGTATTGCATTCGGAACCCCTCATGACTCTTGTATCTTTAACTAGTTCTCTTAATCTTTCATCCGCAATAACAAAGTAAATTATACTGTGGCTATTTCCTTTGCGCCAGGTGTACATGTGGATCATTTTATGTCTAAACCAAGTATTTGTAATAAATAGGCCCTTTTCTAAGCATAAGCTAACTAGCTTTTCCCCGTTATAATTTTTTCTTGTTGGATCTCCAAAATTACCTAGCACCCTTTCTGTATCTGTATCCTGACATTGGACACCGACCCATCCGTTCATATCTCCTAGCAGAATTATTCTTTCACCTTGATCGCAAATACTTATTGTATCATTTAGAGTGTCCCAGCAGGCGTCCTTAACTTCCCTCGAATCGCTATCAACTGGTGCGTAGCACGCTATGATAAATAATCTTCTGATTCCTACCTTCATTCTAGCCCATAGCAATCTGGGTGATACGAAATTATGCTCTATGAGATGATGTCTTGCTTTTTCATTCATAATTAAACCGACCCCTTGACTACGATGTGATTCGCTATCTACTCCTGACCATATTTCACAACCGCCTTCCAACACCCCATTTTCTATGTTTCTAAATTCGCGACCCTTTTTCTTTGTCTCAGGTACAGAAAGAATATCTAGCTTCCTTATGTGCATAGTTTCTCGCAGTTCTCTTATCTTAAGATCACTCACTCCTCTAGCATTCCGAACACCCAGTCTCCATTCATCGCCCGAAACTCGACCTTTGCGTTTTTCGTGTGCATGCTTTTCGTCAATCCAAGTTTAAGTCCATTTCAAGGCTACTTTATTGTTTGTGTTATTCATGTTTAGATTGTACTCCCAACTATCACCTGTATGCGCGAGATTTGTTTTGCGAGTCAAAATCATGTCCGAATTAATATGGCAAAAAAAAATACAACACCTCAACTCAAAACGGGTTTATCTTCAATTGCTTATTTCAAAATTTCTTGAACTCCTAATGAATGAAGGTATTTTTCGTGTTTTTGCTGGACCAAACTCTTTGTTAATACGTCTGCTACAATTTCTGCAGTGAGTATGCGTGTACTTCACGTCTATTTCACCATGTTTAAAATGTTGGCTTATCTAGTGGTAGTGGATGTCTATATGCTTAGTTCAAGGATGATTAATAGGATTTTCAATTTATTTCTGAGCACCTTCCCACGAAAAAGAACCCATTGAAAATGCGACACCGTGAATTGCGTATCTGTCACTTGCAGATTGAGATTCTTAAAACTGAATTGGTTTGCGATCATGTGAATCGGTCAGTTTCTCGAATGGTTTCGAATCTGCAATGTACTACAATGTCCATTTCAAGCAAAGTCATATTGAATGAGTTTACCTCTTTTTGAATAAGAGCGATATTTTTCAGGTTAGGCTGCCATATTTCACATGATTTTTAAAATTTATAAATTATTGATAGATTAAGAGAAATCATACGCAAGGCTACTAGATTCCTCTTGCTATTTTAGTTCTAGAGAATGTGAAGGCTTTTGTGGCTTATAAGTCTGTTAAAAAAATAAGAACGAGTAAAATTCTGTTAAAAACCAATCGGCGGCAATCTGGCATTCCAGTGACAGATGATTTATTCAAACGACTTCGAAAACCATTCAAAGCAAGTGAATGGATTTTTTTTCCTGGGTTGATTGTCACAGAAAATAGTTGCTTTTTTCTAAAGTTAGTTCTTTGAATTCGTTCTTCTTGGTGAAATTTCTTAGTTAAACAATTTCTTTTACAGCTTCAGTAAAAGCAATGTACTCAGCTTTGAGCTTCAGTACTGGATAATGCAACGATTCTTTGTTTTCTGGATTCCCATCATTCCTATGTAACAGAGGAACCGCCCAGTTGAAAAGCGAAACCTGTGTACATGTAGTTCTGTCATTAATATCTGCTCCCCAATCTGCATCTACATAACCAATCTTTTTTTTTAGTCTCTAAAAAAATCACACCTTAATTAGTACTTCCGCAAAGGTATCTTAACTATTTTAGCTGCACACAAATGTTCTTTTCTTGGATTTTGCTTGAACTGTCGCAAGACACTAACTGTATAAGCTAAGTCAGGACGGGTTGCGAGAGTGAAATACTATAATGATCCAATTAATTATTGGTAAAGAAATTGACATGCGCGTTTTGATTCTTCGTCAGTTTTTGGTGCCATCCTCTTTGAAAGCTTTGCTTCATTTTCCAAAGGAGTGAAAACTAGTTTGAGTCTTCCATTTTGAACTTAATGAAAATATCTTCAATAATCTTACGTTGTAACATCATTAAGTATTTTGTAATTAGATCTTTATGAAATTCGATGCTCAGGCAGTAATGCGAGGCGTTCAAATCTTGTTAAAAACCTGGCCTAAAGAGTCTCTAATTCGAGTGGATTCTGCTATTCGGTTTGTTGCGACAATCAACTCATCAACATAAACTACAATGATGAGGTTAACTTTCCTGGTTATTTTGTCAAAAATGCAATTGTTAGCATTTAAATGTTAAAGCAGAAATTTTTAAAGTCATTTATCTTTTTTCTTGTACCATTGCCTTCCAGACTGCTTTAAACCATGAAAAGATTTTTTTCGTAAACATACCAAATTTTCAGTATCTGGTTTGCTGAAATCTTCTTCTTGTATCATACGTATATGCCTCTTCCAAGTCTCCATTTATATAGGCCATTACAACGTCCATTTTATACAAAACAAGACCTTATTCAACAATATTGGTTTGGTGGTAAACAAAACCAAACTGCGTTCTTGGACTGTTGTCGATCAAATCCAAGTAATCAAATTTTTTGGTCTTTACAGTCTTATAAAAAAGATTTTTATAAGACTGTAAATACCCTATTCTGCAGAAAGAGCAATTCTTATTCCAATGGAACCCCATTTAATTATAGGAAAAAATACTTCTTGATAGTCCATCTCATGTTGTTGGGAGTATCCTTTCGCAACTAATGTTGCTTTTCTACTCTCGATGCTTCCATTAGATTTTGAATTTCGTTCTAAGAACCCATCCGCAACCTATTACTTTTCTGTTATCGGAAGGTTTAACTTATATCCATGCTTTGCTTTTATTTAAAGCATCAAATTCAAGTTGCATTTCTTTCTACCATTCCTGAGCTTGCGACTCTGACATTGCTTCCTTCAGCGTTGGATCTGCAGGTTCATCGTAGACTAGTTGTGCTTGATGACTTTCTTCAACGATATTATATTGCCCTCATTATTTTGCGTCGTCCAGGGCCTATTTTGTGTGCGATAGGATTTCGTTCTTAATTTTCGTTTTCTCGTCGTGGTTTTTGAAACTCTGGATTTTGATCTTGTCGTTGTGATATACATTGATTCTTTTTTGTGCAAGTACGAGCCTTTTTCCATATAGATCCTTAATTTCTGCTTGAGTTACGGTAAATACAACACTACGTCCATAAAGAAAAATCTTTGAAATAGATAAAAGATTAGTTTTTAGGTGAGGTACGCACAAAGTATTCCTTGACATGATTAAATTAAGAGAACACATCTGCATGTTGACACCTATGAGATGTTGCTTTATTATCAAGACACCATTTAGTTGTAGGGGAAGAAGTCTGTACTTTTAAAGCTACTGTCGTGAAAACCACTCCAGAATCTTTGGAATCTTGTGAATAATTTCCACAGCAATTTTTACTGCTGTTTCGATTTGATTTTCTGTTGATTGTTAAATGAGTTTCTTCTACGTTGCTTGATTGTTGATGTTGATTTTTCTTTTTCTTCCAGCAATCAGTTCCTTTGTGCCTTAATTTTTGACAGTAATTACATTTGTAGTTTTGCATCAGAGAATTCTGTTGAAATTTTTCATTTTTTTGATCAACTCTGTTGCTTGATGAATTTTTAAACCAATGTTGATTTTTCTTGTATTCAGATTCAACATAAAATGCTTTTTGGGAAGATTCCGTATTTTTCCTTTTCTAGTATCAGTCTTCTCGACCTGCTTCATTTTTAATGCCTTTGGTACTAGACGTTCATCTCTTTCTTCAATTGCACAAAGAAAATTCTCGTAATTGCTAGGGATACTATACAATAAAAAAATAGGAAGTAAATCATCAGCTACCACAATATCCATTTCGTTCAGTTTATCAACAGTATTGGAAAACTTATTTAAATGATCAATCATTGAATCACTATCAGAAGTTTTTGTAAAAAGTAATTGTTTTAAAAGAGTAGTTTTTCTTGCTGGAGTTTAAGATTGGTACACTGCCTCAAGCTTTCTCTATACCTCATTTGAAGTTGTACGATGTTTGATGTGAAACAATTTCGTTAGGTTCTTTGCTTAAATAAGATCAGCCATTGCCTCTGCATCAACCTTTTCCCAGTTCGTGGGAGCTGATAGTTAGAGTGGATTTTGCGCGGTTCCATTAACATATGCCCAATAATCGATTTTAACCAAAACAACTTCCACTTCAAGTTTCCAGGTCTCATAATTTTCCATTCTTGACTTCTCAATTTCCTAACTGGTATTAGACATTTTCATGAAAGATTGAATAATAGCAGTCTGTTATTAAAAAAATCAGCACAAAAAATAGAAATTTTCATCATACCCAGATCGTAAAAATTTGACAGGTATGCTTGGCAGGCATAGTCTTACATTTTCTGACCCAAAAAATGTCACTTCAAAGGAAAAATTTTTTTCATTATGAATATTTTGCTTTGAACTTTTAATAATTTCTAGGCCCATAACCTGTTATGAAGATTGTAAAAATTAGGAGACAGATTTGCAGACAGGAACGAGGGACTAAGTTCAGGTGAAAAACAACGCAATTCTATAAATTCAAATGTAAGTATCATAAGATTAAGATCCGTGAAGATATTAATAAAATATTACAGCAACAACAGGTGAAAATTTTGTTTCGAAATTTAGAAAATTGTTTCAAAACGTGATGCGCTGTTGATGAGTATCGCAGGAATATAATTCATTAAAAAAGTGGAATAGGTCAGTATCAGGAAAATAAACCAGTTAAAGTAAAATTTAAGCCACAACTAAACTCAAATAACTAGTCACAAAACTAAATGGAAATTTTCTTCATCTTGATAAGTTTGGTTAATTTTGAAGGTGAATTTTCTTATAATTTGTTTAGCGTAGGAACGAAATTCGGTCGTTGTACATCCCCACATTTGTGCACAGTCCTTTTCAAATTAAAGGTCAAAGCATCGACAACTGTAATTTAATGATTGTGAACTCTCCTTTGTTGAAGCTCCTTCGGCTTTAACGAACACAGTCAATAGCCCCCAGTAGAACCGCGGTAAAATACACCTATGGCCACGTCTCACATCCGTGAGATGGGTGGTCACAGGGCACGACGAAATCACAACGACAGGCCGGCGAAACACTCGTGTGTCTTGAGGACACGAAGCGACCCAAGGATGACAGCTTTCTGCATCCATCTCGCAAGTGCCTTAGCATATTTTTCTCACGTGGGTATAGCTTTAAGGTTACGAACCAGTGATAATTTAGCACCGCCGAGAGCACCTATCACAAGGACAATTACTCGTACAGAATATTTTGGGTACAGTCGTTGCAGCTCTCTTTTAAGGTCTTGATACCTCTCCTCTTTTTCTTTCTCCTTTTCAGTGATGTTGTATTCGGACGGAGCCGAGAATTCGATCACGAATATCGTTCGTTTGTCGAAGTCTTGGAGAACAATTTCAGGCCTCGAGTGCGCAACGGAGACTGCTGCCCGAAAATCGTAGTTCCAGAAAATCTGGCACTTCTCGTTTCGGACAATTGACTCTATATCCCTTGGAGCGTTCGGCAGGGCAGGTTCGCGACCAACACCGTAAGAGCGACAAAGATGGTAATGAAGTACTCTTAGGGCCGCATTATGTCTATAGATATACGTTGTTCCTGCGTGGGTCGGACACCCCGATAGTATGTGGTCTAGGTACTCAGCGTGTGCATGACACGCTCTGCACCTATCACTGGGAACTTCTCGACATGAAATGCGGTGACGGTATGCTAAGGTGGAGATGACACCGTCCTGGCATGCGAAAATAAAGCCCTCTGTACCTGAATTGAGCCCTGATGATTTGAGGAGAGCAGAAGTTTGCTCCTTCGACAAGGACTGTTTTTCTACATTTCTGTGAAAGTTTCCGTGCATATGCTTGTCGAGTAGCTCTTGGTGAAATTTTTCAACCTCTGCTTTCTTTACTTCGGCTTTTAGACGTGAAGCATCTAGATGGAGTAATGCACTTTCCTCACTTCTGATGTTAAAATTCAGGCCAAGGGTATCGACAGCTTGCTCCGCGGCTTTGTAAAGGAACGCTCCTTCGCCAATCATCTCGTGGTTTCTGACCATCTTTAAAAGAGGATCTCTGCCATTCGCAACGATGTAAGCTGTACTCAAAACAATTCGGTTATGAAGACATTGGAGATTCAGAAGTCCGCGTCCGCCTTGACGGCGTGAAATGTATAATCGCGGAACTGACGAATTGATATGCAAGCTTTTATACAGATGCATGATCTTACGCGTGGTGACATCAAGGGCCTTAAGCTCGCTCTTCGTCCATTGAACCACCCCAAACGAGTAGAGTAGAACCGGGACGGCAAGCATGTTCAACGCCGACAGATTGGAAGACCAAATCTGTCGAAGAAAATGCTTGTATCTGCTTCGGAGAGACTCCTTCACTGTATGTTACATCCTGAATGCGGCTTTGAGGCACGCCCAGGTATGTATAGGTCCCTCCAGTGTTAAGATGTCTAATAACACTTATATCCACAAGCTCAGGGTCCTTGGGAACGCCAGTAATCTTTCCTTTCTTCAAATGAATTTTGGCACACTTGTCCAAACCAAAGTCCATCCCAATCTCTACTGTGTAGTTCTTGACGATATTTATAGCAGTTTGAAGTTTGCTTTTAACAGCGGCATAGATCTTTAGGTCATCCATATAAAAAACATAAGTGACCTTATGCTCACGCTGATTAGTGTCGCCACAGAGGTATCCAGGAGAATTTCGTAGTGCGAGAGATAGAGGCAGAAGTGTGATGCAAAAAAGCAAAGGGCTCATACTATCCCCTTGAAAGACGCCCCTCGTTCGTCGTCAGACGATGATTCCTAGATGAGATGGTAAATCTAGTTTTCCAAAGAGGCATCAATCTCTCTATGTATCTCACTATGTGTGGATGTACCTTCAAGCTTTCCAACAGACAGATGATAAGTCTATGAGAGCTTGAATCGAAAGCTTTCTGGTAGTCAATCCAGGCCATTGGCAGGACGCGCTGATGGACTGTAGCGTCTTTACAGACACACCAGTCAATCAGCAGGTTCTCTCGACAGCCTGCTACACCTTTTTTCGAGCCTCGTTGTTCGTACATCTCTCGCCATACAGGCTCAATTCGTCGAACAATCCTGTTGTTTAATACAGCTGTAAAGATCTTATACAGTGTGTTCAAACAAGTTATTGGCCTGTAATTCCCTGGTTTGGACAAGTTGCCTTTTTTCGGTAGGAGTATAGTGCGTCCTAACACCAGCCACTGCGGAATGGGCGTCTCCTACTTTAAATATGAGGTGAATATGCGGGCCAAATGTTGTTGTATAGAAGTAAACTTCTTCCACCAAAAGTTCTTGATACAATCTGGTTCAGCACCGGAAAAGTTTTTCGTGCCTCTAAGTGCTTTTTTCACCTCTTCGGCAGTGACTGATGGGCACTCCTCCTCAGATTTTATGAGGCTGTCGCAAAACTCCTTGAAGCGGATGATATTATCAGTATTTTCTTTCAACTCTAGTGTTTTCGGGATCTCATACACCTCTCTCCAAAAAGTCTCTACCTCCGTGGGCTTGGGTAGATTTTTCACAAAAATAGGGGGATCACTGAAGAGGCGTGATGGGTCAGCAAGAAACTGTTGATTCTCCCTGATCCATCTCTCCCTCTTCTGTATCCTCCTCCTTGCGTCAGATAACAGCCTTCTTTTGTCGACAATATGCTGCTTGATTGTCAGCAGCTTTGACTTGTTCAGTGCGTGATTCAAGGTCCTTAGTTCTTGGGCGAACTTTCGAACCCTTTCCGTGAACGGTCTACCAGATGTTATGTAGTCAATCACACATTGAACACGGGACGCATTCTGTCTTGCCCATCCAATTTTCTTGTTCAGTTGATGCAAAGCGTCTTCTTGTCTTTTGATCCATCGCCGGTTTCAGCCTTCGATTTGAATCAGCCAAAGCTCTCGCAGCACCATAAACCGAGCAATTGATGGTCCAGAGGTCGGACTCTTGTGAGATATCTCCACGAAAGGAGGCATCCATTTTAGCTAGATCTTGAGGCTTAAGAGGAACTTGCATGTTGATGTTCCTCCTTGTACTGAAATTGCGATCATCTTCCAGAAGGTGCCTGCTTTCTGCGCTTGGTCTTAATGTCGTTTTATCTTCGTCTGCAGCTTGTTCAAGCAGCGGTTGAGGAAGCGCTCCGCGTACACATCCATTTTTCCGGAGGTAGTCGACTTGATTTCGCAAAGACTGATGCGAAACGTGTTGAAGCTCTGGGTGTTTCTGGCACCACAGAGTATGCATATGCGCCATAAAGCCTCCGCGAACAGGGATAATACTGGCATCGCAGCAGTCTAGCACGTCATTCTTAAGTTGATCCGTCCACTCAATGTGGGCGTTTCGCCGGTTCGTCGTCGTGTTTCCATCTAAATTATTTTCAGCACCCCGAACTCTAGGATGATCTGCATTGTTTGCCGATCCATTGTCGGGTGCTCTGCGCGTTCGATCGTTTTGAACCGCATCTACAACATTTTGGTGGTTTGTTGGTTTCATTGTTGTTCCTCCCACGAGCAGCTAGGGAAAGGGTTCGTCCATCCTTGTAGAGCCCCGCGTGCAAGGATAAGGCTGATACTCTGAGACGTCGCCCGGTATCCCAGAGTCACCGTTAAAGACACCTCACCCAGGTGCCATGCAGCTTTCGGCACGGTTCTCACACCTTTGCTGAGGGGTTATTCCTTCGGGACCATCCCTGGACAATTGTCCGCGACTGCTTATTGATTATTGTAACCATATTCAGCAGAAACCCTTGGTACGGGGACCCTCTATCCGCAACCCGAGGACGCGTTCGGTGGCTTTGTCATAAGCCCTTCGGTTCTATTCCAAGGGAATCGAAACTGAATATATATATATATATATATAAATATATATATCCTGTCATGGTCGCCATTCGGTTTCGGTTTTGGTTTCTTCGGAATGAAACCGAAGGGCCTATGACAAAGCTATCGAACGCGTCCTCGGGTTGCGGATAGAGGGTCCCTGTACCAAGGGTTTCTGCTGAATATGGTTACAATAATGAATAATCAGTCGCGGACAATTGTCCAGGGATAGTCCCGAAGGAATAACCCCTAAGCGAAGGCGTTAGAACCGTGCCGAAAGCTGAATGACACCTGGGTGAGGTGTCTCAAACGATGACCCGAGATACCGGGCGACCTCTCAGAGTATCAGCCTTATCCTTGCAGCAGATACAAACGTCTCATCCGTCAGATTTGGTCTTCCGAACTGTCGGCTAAGAACAACGTATCTGCAACGAACATGCTTGCCGTCCCGGTAGTACTCTATTCATTTGGAGTGGTTCCATGGACGAAAGACGAGCACAGATCTCTTGATATCGGGACGTGAAAGGTTTTGCACATGAACAAAAGCATGCACCTCAAGTCTTCTGTTCCGCGACTTTACATGTCACGCCGCCTAGGTGGTCGCGGAATACTGAATCTTGAATGTCTTCACAACAGGATTATTCTGGGTACAGCACATATAGTTGTAAATGGATAAGACCCTCTCCTTAAAATGGTTCGCAAACATGAAGAAGCGGGCAAAGGGGCGTTCCTGTATAAAGCAGCGGAGGAGGCTGCCGATACACTCGGCCTTGACTTTAATACCAGGGGTGAGCAAAATGCATAAAATCTTATCCATCTTGAATACTCACTTCTGAAGGCCCGGATTAAGAAATCATAGGAGAAAAACTTCCGCAAAGGGCTCCTCGACAAGAGGATGCACGGCATCCTCCACAGAAATGTGGAAGATCAGTCGATGTCGTATGAGCTAACGTATGCTTTCCTTGAATCATCCGGATTGAAGTCGGGCACGGAGGGTTTCATTTTGGCATGTCAAGACGGAGTCATTTCCACTCTCGCATACCGTCGCCACATTTTGAGCCAAGATATTCCCGATGATAGCTGCAGAGCGTGTCATGCACACTCTGAGCACCTAGGACACATACTATCTAGTTGTCCAACTCATGCGGGAACGACCTACATCCAAAGGCACAATGCGGCACTAAAAGTACTTTAATACCATCTCTGTCACTCTTATGGAATTAGCCCAAATATCGCCCCGATAAACGCTCCTAGGGAAATAGAGTCAACTGTCGAAAATGAGAAGTCGAAAATGAGAAGAAAAAAAATATACTGGAACTTCATATTCTCGACAATTGTTTCTATTGCGCACTCGAGGCCTGACATAGTTTTCCTTGACTTCGAGAATCGAACCATGTTCGTTATCGAATTTTCGGCGCCAGCTGACAGAAACGTCACAGCCAAGGAAAAAGAAAAGAAAGAGAGGTATAAAGATCTTATGAGGGAATTGCGACGGTTATACCACGAATATTCTGCTAAGCTAATTGTCTTAATCATCGGCGCTCTTGGAGGTTTCAAAGTTTCACTGGTTAATAGCCTGAAAAGCATTGCTTGTGTGTCAACAAAATGCTGAGACACTTGCGGGGAAAACGCAAGAGGTGGTCGTCCTTGGGTCGTAGGGATGGGTAACGCTCAGTGAGAATCGATTCTTCGATTCCAATTCTTCGATTCCTATTCTATATAGAGTATTTCCACTTCTGACGTCATTTCAAAATGTCCGAACACTCCAGGGGAAACATTTCATTGTATACACAGCGTCGCGTGTATTATGTTAGTTAAAGAATGGTGTTTATCGGCAAATTAGAAATGACTATTGACTACTTTTTGAGTTTATCTGGTGAAGTGAAGGTCCGTTATTATAATAAACTAAGTGCAATTGACAATTTAGATCCCTACGCACTGAAAAGTGAGGAATTTTCCACAAGTATTAGTGATGTACTCGTAGTGAGTGAGTTCGATCTTATATCGTATAAGGGGCCATTCATTAATTACGTAAGGGCGATTTTGACCATTTTTGACTCCCCCCGCCCACGAAAGGATACATAAGATTTCTTGACCCCCCCCCCCCCTGCTTTCTTACGTAATATTAAACTTAGAATTTTTCTAAATAGCGTTGAATAGTTAAATATCATTAGAAAATACAAAACACGTTGTTATTTGATATAAACAAAAGATTTTTATTTTTTGAAAAAATAATATTAGTCTTTGGAAGTAGTAGTAGCTACTGTGATCGTTCGAATTGAAACAATAATTGACGTAGTAAGATATTACGTAAGAATGGTTTTAACCCCCCTCCCCCCGAGGTAAGGTCATTTAGAGATTTTTGGAACCCCCCTCCCCCTCGGGACCCTTACGTAATTAATGAATGGCCCCTAAGTAGTATAAGAAGTATAAGAAAATTGTCAGGAAAAATTGATTGAAGCCACTTATACATGGGGCGTTATATCTCAAGTGTACCCACTCAAAAATTCGAAGTTGTTTGATCTAAGTTAAACTTAGGCAAAGTGTTGTGCTATTGGATAGTAGTATATCGGGATAAAATTTTGTCATTCGGATAAGTATTGACCGAGGGGGAGGGGGTAAAAGTTTTGGGATTTTTGTGGATATCGTCTATTTCGGCAATTTTTAACTCTTTTAATAGCGATGAAAAAAATTTAGTCTAGTACAGTTTCGATAGGGTTTTTCACGCCCTTTCGATTGGTGCTACGAATTTTATCGAAAAATAAATATTTGACCTTCAAAAATGAAGTTCAAAAATAAATTTCACTTTCTTTGGAAATACGATAGGTTTTTTGTTTTTTTTTTGTCTTAAAAGAAAGCCCAGGTTTTTTCCTATAAGACCCTGTAGATGAGAAAGTGGGATTCAAATTTTTAATGTATGAAAATAAGCGTTGAGTACTCCGGTACGCTCGTGACACTGGCGCTAGAGCCCCGCAGCGCAACGTGGTGCCTTCATGGTATTGTTTTTTTTCAAAAGTAATAATATATGCCAGTATATTTGAACGCTCTCTGCATTTTGCAGGGTTGAGACTGCCATTATTTAAATGCCTGCATTACGTTCACTGATGAATTTTGAAAAAATTTTGAATTTTGGAAAATCTAGTTATTGAATAAGAGGTCGGGTCGAAAAAGTGGTTTTATGGATTAAGTAAAATTGAAGCTTGGAGATTTTTTTTTTGTTGATGTCTGGTCTTCTATCTGCCTTTTTTCCGCCTTTCTTTTTTTTTAGTGACAGTTGTTTTCACTTTTTCTTCCAATTTTCGTTTCTTCTCTTTTGGGAAGTAGTCGCACTCCGTGGCTGAAGAAAATCTCTTCAATTGAAGTCTCCCAATCTTCAGTAGGTATGAATGCATGTTATTGCAAAGTCCCTTTGATTGTGACTGCAGCATCTAATCTGCTTTTCAGATCTTTAGCAGTGGCTTCGTGATCATCCTTGCTACTAAAAATGATTTCAGTTTCCTTGCAGTACTTCTTTGCCCATTGAAATAGAGATGAAGCATCTAGAATGCGATCTTCAGCGGAACACTGTAGGCTAAACCTTGCTGCATTTCGTTCCACATTCTCCCCTATGCCATCACATGCACCCTTACCATGAGCCGATGAGCGGTAGGATGGTAGTGCCACTTAGCTGGGATTCCGAAATCTGCCTTGTGAGCTAGGATATTAGCAAAATTGCTCTTGTTCTTAAAATGCTGACCTGCTCCATCTGAGACGTAGTACACATCTTGGACTGAAAAATTTGCCTTAAGATAATTCAGAATTATCTTCTGGTACTCATAAACGGCAACAGTGTCATGACTCAAATTGTCTGATATGATTGCCATGCTTTTGTTCTTGAGTTCTCCATCTGTTACATAATAAATAACTACTGTGAATATTGTGGCCTGATCATTATTCCAGTGAAATCCTTGCGCCGAGTTTTGGAGCACAAACTTAAAGTTCTCAGCGAAATCAAATGAGATAACGAATGCACCATTTTTCAAAGTTATCTTTAGATTTTTGAAAAATAATGACTGCTCTGTAGCAAGGAAATGATGCGTTCTTAGCTTCGGCAACGCTTCACGAAACTCATTCACAAATTCATCAACATTCAGCATCAGCGTCTTTAAAGTACATCTGTCAGTCTGCAGCCAAGAATCAAATTTGATTTCTTCCAAATCCTCCTCATCGAAAGCTTCAATGAAGTTATCTTTAATTTCAGTAATACCTGGGCAATTTTGGCATTCTCCTAATTAGCAGGAACTTGTCGCATCAGGGCACACAGTTAACTTTAAACAATCGCGATAACCATTTAAAATTAACTCTGAATCGTTCTTTAAATATTGCATGTTTATTTCTTTTAGCATTAACTTCACGTTTTCATGGTGAACACAAACGCATACTGTGTGGGTACCGCTACTCCCTGCCAAAATGCAATGTTTCGGTCTGAGTTGTGTGAATTTCGTGAAGCCTATTTTAATATCTTCATGTTCTGACTGGAATTCTGCATACAATTCATTTAAATTGCACAAAATCAATCTTTTCTGAACGAGAACTTTCTTGTCGCTCACTCGCACAGACACACAATCCTTCATTCCAGGCATTAAGCGACTCATGTCGTCACGCTCATAAAATTTGGATACGAGATCTTCAGTTTCAAGACTCAAAGGCCATATTCATAACATAAGGTTCATATCTCGTTGGCGTAGGCAGAGTTAAAATCCCATTGTTAGCAACTAACTTTTTCGCATTTTTAGCTTGTCGTTCGGATGTCTCGAATTCGACCATTAGTTGTCTGCGACTCCAAGACTTTGGAGCAAGTGTGAGAAGTTGAATTTTCCATCCATAAAACCACCATTTCGACCCGACCTCTTATTCAATAACTAGATTTTCAAAAATTCAAAATTTTTTCAAAATTCATCAGTTAACGTAATGCAGGCATTTAAATAATGGCAGCCTCAACCATGAAGGCACCACGGTGCGCTGCGGGGCTCTAGCGCCAGTGTCAAGAGCGTACCGGAGTACTCGACGCTTATTTTCATACATTAAAAATTTTAATACCACTTTCTAGTCTACTTTATTTTAAGATAAAAAAAAACCAAAAAAACCTATCGTATTTCCAAAAAAAGTGAAATTTATTTTTGAATTGCCGAAATAGACGATATCCACGAAAATCCCAAAACTTTACCCCCTCCCCGTCGGTCAATACTTATCCGAATGACAACATTTTCTTCCTATATACTACTATCCAATAGCACAACACTTTGCCTAAGTTTAATTTAGATCAGACAACTTCGACTTTTTGAGTGGGTACACTTGAGAAATAAATATATTGTCATACATGAGTCGAACAAAAGTGCAGCGAATTGTAACGGGAAGGCTCTAACCTCAAAATCTTATCACCTCACTTTATTAAATAAATACTGGAATTAAATCATTTTGAAACACTGAGCAATATTTTTTCTTTAAATTAGAGTATGTATGCATAGGGAGAAACTGTTCAATTTAATAACTTTTGAATGAAATTTTCAAATGGTAACTTCAACTAACCGCAACAATTAAAACTTTTTATTACGCAAAAATTATCAGAGTAAACACTTTTTCCTACTGTGTTCGCACTTATTTATTTGAAACAAGAGTACCGATAAGTATTTAAAAAATATTCAATGCTAGCACTTATTGAGTTAAATGAGGCAATTGAATTTGGAGGTTAGAACTTGATTACTTCAGCCTTGTGTAACATGTATCTAATTTATCTTACCTGATATAAAATGGTTTAAGCAAATTGTTGCATTTCTTATCAGTGACTCAATTGAAGGACCACGTTTAACCGCACTTATCCATTTTTCACGTCTTTTTTCGATAACTCTATTTTTTGTACTAAGTGTACACTATAAAAAAATTTTTTTTAACTTTACCACTGCGTTTTAAAATTACTTTCTTCATAGTTGTGAACTTCCTAGTTTTAAATGAAAAACATCACTTTCAATGAAGTAGTTTCACAAGATTTTGTGAATTTACCTCTTTGAAAGTAGGTAAGAATTGGACTCTCATTACACTCTGGCAGTCCAATTCTTACCTACTTTTAAAGAGGTGAATTCACAAAAACTTGTGAAACTACTTAACTTTTTTTTTACAGTGTATGCCCCACCCGGTCTGGCATGCTTTTTGTTTGTTTCTTTTATAATAGCTGGAATTTGATGAAATGATATTCCATGGTCCCTTGCTTTGTTCTTCCTACAACCCACAATAAAACACGAAAGTACCATTTTCTTAAAATAAAGAATTAATTGATCCTCGAAAAGTATATTACATGGGATTCAATGTATAAAGCACGAGTGCTCTCCCTGGCGTGTTCGGCCATTTTGAAATTTTATGGCTTAATGGAAATGCTCTCTCCCTCCTTCTCAAAAAGCCTACGTAAATTAAATATTCCAAAGGGTTTTTGCAGAGGTTTGTTGCAAAAATTAAAACCAATGCAATAAATATAAATTTCAATTCATGTTTTGATGTTTTTTTAAGAAAATTTATAAACTTTCATTAATTATGTTTTTTTCTTTAGGAAAACGAAAATTTATTTCCTCTTAACTCTGTGATCGGAATCGACTTGGCCATCCCTAGGGTCGCTCCGTGTTCTCAGGGTGCACGAGACTTTTGCCGGATCATCGTATTGAATTCATCGCAGACTGTAATCACCTATCTTACGGTCGTGAGACGTGGTTACAGCTGAAATTTTACCGCTATTTCGC
>CAKNXH010000200.1:407307-429877 GCA_932178445.1 Andricus quercusramuli | reverse complement strand
CGGCGAAATCCTGCGGTTGTCCTTATGACAAACTTTTAACTATATTACTTATATAACTCATGTACGTATATACATATTATTAGTTAACTTTGATACCGTTTGATATATTCACAAATAATGGATTCAATTCCGGACTATTTTTGACTTTGGACGACCTCTAGCTCGTCAGCAATTCATTTTGGGTGGTTGTGGCCATAAGAACTTTTGATCAGGACCTCAAGATCTATCATTTCTTGCAGTTTTGTCCAATTTGACCGAATGTTTTTTTTCCATGTGTTGTGTGCGGGGTTCTTTTAAACTTGTAGTATTCAATATATTGAATAATTTGAAATTTAAAGCTATTTGAATATATGCAAAAATGTCGAATTAAGAGTGTTTGATAATTTTAGATTGAAACATTTAAAATGATTTTGTTACAAATTTAAATCGTTTAAAGTTGCAAGATTAGAAATGAACGTCTTTAATTACTTGAGTCATTATTTCAGAACGATTTAAAACGTATAACTTAAGATAAATTTGAATATAGGACTAGTAAATATTTGGAGTGCTTGAAATAATTGAACAAATTTTTAGTTTTAGGAACTCTTCACACGGGTGCTTTTTTCAGGTTTGATTTTTTTTTAAATAATTTTATACCTCCGCAAATTATTCCTTTTGATGAGGAAACAACAGCTAATTTTTGTGAAAATTGAAAAAATATATATTTAGTGGTCGCTCAAGGTCAATTTTGTTCAAAGTGCTTGTTTCTGAATAAATTGACTCTACTGTTGCTTCTGATTTCACTCTGTCACTCATGGATTGGGATTTTCATAGAAAAATATTGAACTCTAATTATTACAAGGTATGTTTTGTAAAATAATTGGAAGGAGGTAGGGGAAAGTGGGGTATGGTGTCAGTGCGGGGCACGGTGACTCTTGCTGATAATGCTAGTCTTTCTTGAGTTTTATATTAGTTTTTTTTACATAAAATAGCTTTCTTTAGTACCAAAGAAAGCTATGTCACATTAAAAATTGATATGAAAATGAACAAACACGAGCATCATTTGCAAGAGTCGCCATGCCCCGCACTGACACCATACCCCACTTTCCCCTACATTGTGAAGATTCGAGTATGAACAAAATTCCTCAAAAGTACAGCTTAAACGAAAATTCTACTCGCTATTACTAAAAAATTACGCATCATTACACACTATTACGCGTTATTATGTGATAAGTGTACGGAGTAATACGCGAGTGAATACCCCCTCGTTCGATGATATTTATGAGAATCCCAGGTGAATTTAAACGCACTCAGGATAAATCGAGGGATATATTCATAAGAATGCAGAGTGAATTCGAAACAATTCAAGTAACATTGAAATGATTCGGAAGAAAAATTGATTAATTTTAGTAAAATAAGTGTAAATGTAGAAAAATGCAAGGGAATTCAAAAGACTTCGATGAAATTCATGAGAATTTATGTGAATTAAACGAACTTGAAAATTTAAATGAATTGAGTAAAATCGGAGTGAACAGAATTCAGAGCGAATTCAACAGAATTTCAATTAATTAAAAAAAATTAATTAAAAGAACTAACAATCAGAATAAAATTCGAGTGAACTTAGAGGAATATAAGGGCAATTAGAAGAATTTGATGACTATTATAAAAATTCAAGCGTGTTATAAACAATTCCAAAATATTAACAAACTTTATTGAATTCATTAAGTTTAGAGAGATTTTACAAAATTCAAGGAAATTCAAAGAATTTAATGCAATTCCCCACAATTCAAGGTGAGCTTAAAATACTTCAGGATGAACTAAAAGAAGCTAATAAAAAATCCATTGGATTGAGTAAAATCGGATAAATTATGACAAATTTACGTAAATCCCAGAGAATCCAGGATAAATTTTAAACGAATTCAGGATAAATTTCAAAACGAATTCAAATGAAATGCAAAAAATCCAAAATATTTAATTGATTTCAGTAAAACTGGAGTGAATTTTGAAGAATTCAAGAGAATTCAGTAAACTTGATACGCATCCAAGATGAATTGAAAATAACTCAAGCGAATGCAAGAAAAATGTGAAAAACCACAAAAAATCCATTGAATTCAGATAAATGGGAGTAAATAGTAATCTGATAAAATTTAAATAAAAAATATATATATATATATATATATATATATATATATATACAGGGTGACCCATCTTAATCTATAATTCCAAATATCTTTTAAAGTACCCCATGTACGTGAAAACCGGTTTATACAAAAGTTGACCAGGACATAGGGGGCCATTAAACCGTACCATTTATTTTGACCTTGAGGTCAATTTTTAAGGTCATTGCAAGGTCAAACGAATTCTTTAAATGTTAACCCCTATTTTTGACTGCAGATTTGAATAGAGCGGAAAATTTCACGTTAAAAATTTACTATTGAAATCTTGTTTTTGTGACCTTGAATAAGCCGAAAATCAAGGTCAAATGTTCAAAAAACGATCAGATATGCCCTTTTTCTAAATTTACGTGCTTGTCTGAGTAAAGAAAACGTTTAAGATGCATAAAAAAAGTCGATAAAATGTAAAAGTATGAACCACCTTGACCAGAAAAATGGCATCTTATCATTTTTTGGACATTTGACCTTCATTATAGACCTCTCCAAGGTCACAGAAACAGGATCTCTATAGTACGTTATCGACGTGAAATTTTCCGCTCTATTCAAATCTTCAGTCAAAAATAGGGGTTACCATTTAAAGAAATCGTTTGACCCTGAAATGACCTTGAAAATTGACCTCAAGGTCAAAATAAATGGTATGGTATATGGTATATAATGGTAATAATGGTAATGGTATATAAATGGTGCATATTATTCGAGGGAAAAAAATGTTTGAGGGTCATTTCAGAATATTGGTTATAATGCAATTAGATACACTCAAATTTCGATATGAAAACCCCCGGTTTACGATATTGAATAACTAATGGCTCAGTCAAGCGTAATAAGCAGTTCGAGGGCCGTACTCTCTCAGCTTGAAAATTTTGTTATATAGCTGATCAAGAACCGAACATTAGAAAACGGCAGCACGGTATATGACTTAATGTCTCTGTTTAATACATTTGGAAATGAATCTTTAAAAACATAATTTTAAAAAAAGTCATATTGTGCAAAAGAATTGCACAAAAAGCTTCAAAGAGAAGTATGTTTTTGAATAAAATAGTTTAATCGGCTCATTAGAGACAGTTATATAATACACTCAACTCTCAATATAAGATTCTCCGATTTACGCCGTTCCTAGAAATGATGGCTTCTGCAGTTTCACGATGTTTTGAAACTCCTTCGGCTTTTATAGAGCTGATCAAGACCCGAACTTTAGAAGACGCCAGCAAGGTATATGACTTAATGTCTCTGTTCAATAAATTTAGAAAAGAAGGAAAGAAGAATTCATTTTCTCAAAGATTTCTTCCAAAAGAAGGATATTTAGGGAGTGGCTTTTGCAGAATTCCAATTTTCATTTGGCACAATTTTTATTGAAATATACTGTACAAATTACATAACATAATTAATATTGCATCTTCAAGTTGTTCAAATTGATTCATAATTTTGATGATAGAATCTGAGTTAATAAGCGCATTTGGTAAACTTTTTTTGAAGTTGAAATAATTCATCGTGAGAAAAGTAAGTAATAATGAAAAAGAAAAAAAAGAAA
Organism: Andricus quercusramuli; assembly: GCA_932178445.1. Taxonomy (NCBI): domain Eukaryota; kingdom Metazoa; phylum Arthropoda; class Insecta; order Hymenoptera; family Cynipidae; genus Andricus; species Andricus quercusramuli. The sequence goes on along the minus strand of CAKNXH010000200.1, from coordinate 426,196 downwards.
ACACTCGGCATGATTACATTTCCTGGCAAACTGTCTGCGTGAACTATGTCGGCCAAGGACAAGGTGTCTGCAAAGAATTCGTTATAACGCCTTGGGGCGAAGAATCCAGAAAGAATATATTTACTCACGTGTACCGATATGTAAATAAATAAGCGTGCAAACTATCATAAGAAGTGGGGCGACAAAAGTGTGACTTGTTTGCCGTTTTTCGTGATTCTTGGCCTTGTTAAGATAACAAAATTAGAATATTCATCCTCAAATGTGAATATAGATGAAGAACTTCTTTAGGTTTGAAGATATCAATATATACAATATATCATTTTGACCCCCCCCCCAAATTATTAGATTTTTCGAATCATAAATTAAGGTGAATTTTTTTTACATTTGATTTCTTCGTCAATTTTACTTTTCTTTTCAAACTCTCAAAAGGCAATTCATAACTAATCGAGTCGCCACTAACACTTCTGTATGCACTTGGAGGTCCCCGATATACTTTTGTTTAAAAGGTCAAAAAAAAGTCCTCTGATTATGAATATTTTTAGTTATTTTCTCAAAATCCTAATCGTTTTTTGTTTAAACAAACGTTTGAAGCAATTTTATACTTATTAACAAAAGTTTTTTATAAAGCCATTTTTGTCATCTCTGAGTGAAAATACAACATTTTTTGTCGGATAAACCGTTTACAATTTACAGCGCTGCATTTTTTTTAGATTAGATTTTTTAACAAAAATTGACATATTTGCACAGTTGTCCCTCAGAATCTATTCATTAGAAAAATTTGAAACTAGATGGAGCTATGGAATAAAAATTATTTTAATTCATTTTTTTCTGAAGAAAGATCTTCTCCTTTTCACTTAGCTGGGAGTCGAACCACAGAACTTCTGATTTCCGGTCAGGTCCTTTCCCATTAAGCTACTAGAGAGATCGAGAGAAGAAACCTTTTTTAGAAATACACGCATTATTATGCTAGATGGTGAAAATAAAATTTTTCTCAAGAAATCTGTAGTTCGACTCCCAGCGGAGCGAAAAGAGAAGATCTTCTTTCAGAAAAAAAAATTGAAATAATTATTAATTCATAGCTCCATCTAGTCTCAAAAAGACGTTGAAAATTTCTGTCATTCGCTAATCATAATCCTTGAAAAAAATTGATTTGTACCATCTAGCATAATGATGCGTGTATTTCTGAAAAAAGTTTCTTCTTTCGATCTCTCTAGTAGCTTAATGGGAAAGCACCTAGCTGGAAATCAGAAGTTCTGTGGCTCGACTCCCAGCGGAGCGAAAGGAGATCTTTTTTCAGAAAAAAATTAATTAAAATAACTTCTACATTTCCTATATTGAGGTCAGATCTCCTGAAAATTGTTATTAAAAATTGATATTTTTGAGAGGAAATCGTCTAGACTTTTAATTTGTTAATAAAAAATCATTCAGGCGAACCAGGTTCATAATTTTCCATAAAACTTTTGCAAAATCTATATCTTCCATTAATAGCATTGTTTATTCTTAATAAACTCTCTTGCTTCATTGTTTATAACAATTGTTATGAATAAAAACCCTCAATGATACGAATTGATTAAATAAATTTGTTTTCATCAATCATTTTCTCGTAAGACCTTTCTACATAGCGTTAATTTTACCGCAAGCACTATAATTATCGTTGTTGGCATTTTAAATACCTGTTCCTTATTGTTTATAAATATTATTCTCAATAAAAACCCTCAATGAGGAAAATTTCATTCTCTAATTTTTACTTTAATCTATTGCTCAAAATAGAACTTTTCACTCGTGTGGTATTTTCTCGTACGATGAGCCCCCCCCCCCCCCTCCTTACAAGCCATAATCATTCAGTTATTGGAAATGTTAACCAAAATAATGATACTTTTATCGTTCAAATTAACGTGATGAAAAAAGGTTATCGCTTATAACTTTAACACTATGGCTTGTAGGGGGACAAAGATTTATAAAAAATACAGTGCTTATAAGGCCGTTAATAAATAATGGCTCGTCGTACGAGAAATTATCACGAGAAAGGAAGGTTTTATAAAGTCATGTATTAATAGCCTTTACAACTTTTTTATTTTGAGGGTTTTGTTGATAACGATAGTTATACACAATAAGGAGTAGATATGCAAAATATTTATAGTGATAATTATACTATTTACGGTAAAAGTAATCTTATGAAAGAAGGTTATTGAACATTACTTGAAAATTGTGGCTCACAGGGGAGCGCAGATTTATGAAAAACATATTGTTTATACGGCTGTGAACAAATAATGGCTCAACGTACGAGAAAGTATCATGAGAGTGAACAGTTTTATTTTGTTCCATATGTTAATGGAAATATTGAAAAAAATCGATTTTCTTAATTGAGGGCTTTGTTCATAAAAATAGGTAAAAACAATAAAGAGCAGACATTCTAAACACTAACAGAGATAATTTTACTGTTTCTGGTATAATCATCTCGAGTGTGAAGTTATAAGCAAAGATAATATCTTTGTACACGTAGCCGCGGCCAAAAGCAGAACAGGCGTAACTAAGATTATTTCCATGAATTTTTTATGTGGTATAACATACTCTCGAACTTGGATTTCAGCAAACTGAATTTGTGTGTTCCGAGAATTGATACCGTGGCGATATAATGATGCGGGGAGCGCGATTATGTGTATTCAATCATTAGCGGCCATATTAATTCCCCCATCTACTGCGCCAATCAGACTGGTGTTTACTTTCGACCCTGGCCCAATCAAAATGCCAAATCTTCCCGCAAAAAATTAAATAAATATTGTTTTTCGAGAAAAAAAAATTCAAACTTATTTGACAAAAAACTTGCCTCAGGTAATACATTCGGTTTTTAGTGCTTTTTTAATTTCACTGGAGAAAAATATATGTGAAAATATGCAACAACCCTATTGCCTTTTGTATAGAGGTTTGAAAAGAAAAGGAAATTTGACGGAAACCACTTAAAACCACCCACTTAAGGTGGACTAGAACCAGAACCAGTTAAGGCTTGAACTGAGTCCAGATTCTTGGAACAGTTTTGACTAAATATTCCTATCAATTTAGGTAATCCAGGGGTTTCCGTATTTACCCCACATGTCCGAAATTACCCCGTTTAACGGTACTTCGTTCTTGGGGGGTTTTGGATACCTAATGTTAGGAAAAATATCACCACATGGTCGCGCAGAATTTTGGCTGAAATTAAACAAAATCTTTGGGATGACCCATATGTTTTAATATATGCATGTTAAGCTGAAAATTTGGCAGATTCTCAATGCCTCCTGCTTTCTTTCGTCCTCTCGAGGTTCGACCTTGTGGGTGACGATCGTGACCTAATCGTGTCGTTATACAACCAGTAACCAGATTCGAGCGTAACATAATTATTGCAATGACCACTCGCGGTATTCCGTGCCTGCAAATCAACCTCGATGCGTGGCTGATGACAGTAGTTTAAACCAGACAGACTGTACTTTTTTGTTATATTCTCAGCATAATAATCATAATCTATGTAGATGCTAAAGGTTAAATTCTGTGGATATTAAAAGATAAAACGCAAATATGAAACCAAAAGCGTTCTTACCTCGAAAGGTTTTTTGAAGAAAAAACAGCAATTTTATGAATCATTTTACTATATCGTAACAATTTACAGCATTATTATTACTATCCTTTTACCAAAATATTAATAATCGGAATTTATCCACAAGTTTACATACGAAATGAAACCCTGACTGTAAGCTTCATGAAGTGAGCAACAGATGTCGACAGCATTTTTCACGAAATTGACTATATAAGCTTCATCAAGTAGCCGATAGAGGTATGGCGTGTTTTGCACTTGGACAACATCTGGAACATCTTGGACATTTCAGTCTCATATCTCGGAAGTTTCAGTTTAACAAACCAATATGTTGACGCCTAAAAACTCAAAAAGACAGCAGATGTTATGCATTATTATCTGTATGTTTCGTCGTACTATCTTATACTTCAAACATCCACTTTTGAACATCTATTTTTCTCTGTGAATTGGTTCGCAGATTTCGTTATATCTTCATGTTTTGAGACGCCCTGAATCCGAAAAAAAATGTTTTACGATGTTGGCTGTCCTTCGTCCATTTTGGAGTCAAAATATGCAAGATACTTTCCCTACTTAGAAAATAGTACGACGGACAGACGGACGGAAAACTGAAAGAAACTATAAGGGTTTCAGCCCAAGGCTACGAAACCCTAATAATGGACAAAAATTGTTCTCCCAGGAAAGATCTACAAATTACTTTTTGACCATTTTTTGATAGGTCGCGTAGTTTTTGTTTTAATCGCGAAGAACAACATTAATATTCAAAAAATCAATTTGTTAGATCACAATTTTTTAAATATTTTCATTAAACAGCATAAGAATTAATGAAACGTAAGTATCAGTTGCAAAGTTTTACAAAATTAACTATCAAACAAAAACGTAGCTTACTCCTTCAAATGATTAGAAGTTATTAAATCACAACTTCTAAAACAGGTAAAAGTTCGTTCTTTAACATACGAAAATAATTTTTCCTTTCAGTTTTTGTTAATTTACTTCCAGTGAAGGAAAAAAAACCTTCAAAATAACTAGAATTTTGCTGAACACGTATTCGCATGCGTGAGTGATGACTATAATGCTTTCGTACCAAAATATTAAGGGTGTCCCGTTTCAGGAGGGGGCTCGTCTTAGGCAACTTTCCCCTACGTTAATTAATTATTAAAAAATTACTTTTTCCTAAAAATGAGCATGATCGCAGAAGTAAGAAAAAAATCACGTGATTGGCGGCATCGAGCACTCATTAGAAATATATGTGTGCCTGTCCTTAATCGGTGCCCAACCCCTGTTGGCCGGGCGCAAAGGGGGTTAGTTTTGTTATGACGGATATTAATTTTTTTCATATAGGTCTGAGTCAACATGATACCGGGTTCAAGAATTTTCAAGGCATATATATTTATTCGTGTTGTGGAAACTCGACCTACATAAAAAAATTCGTCATGACGCAAGTTCAATGACGAAAGTAACCCCCTATGCGCCCGGTCAACAGGAGTTGGGCATCGAATAAAGGCAGGCCCACATATTTCCAATGAGTGCTCGATGCCGCCAATCTCGTGATTTAGTTTTTTTTCCGGATTTGCTTAGGCAGAATGGCGATTCATTATTACCCTACATGCAAACTATCATTCCTAATTTTTTTATCAATATCCGCGATGACGCAAGTTCCAGTGTCGCTGGCTCTTAAACTATTGAAATGGTACAGTTCAATAATAATTTGATAAGATTGAATATCACGTTCATATTTCAGACATCATACTCTTTCCCCTATTGCCAACTTCCCCCCTTTTTTCAAGAATTCTTATTTTTTTATCCTGTTTACAAGAAACGTACAGGTTTTCAACTTTTTTTCTTAAGAAGTAATCTTTTTTGGTTAAAAATTCTTGGTTCAAAGTTGAACTATTTTGTTAAAAATTTGTTTCATTTTTGGTTGAGAATTAAATTTTTTGTTAAAAATTGATATTTTCGGGTTGAAATAATTCAACCTATAATTCAAAATAATCGGTAGATATAATTAGTCTTTTTGACTTCAAAATTCGTCGAAAATTTAACTATTTTGTTGAAAATTCTTTGCTTGTTTAGATAAAAATTAATTTTTATAATCTTCAAATTTAACTATTCAATTTTTCCTTAAAAATTGATCCTTCATAAGTTGAAAATGCAAAGTCATCTGTTTGGAAGAAAATTTAATCAGTTTGTTAAAAATTATTTTTTTTGGTCCAGAAATATTTGTTTGAATTCAAAATGTAACTATTATAGTAGTAGATGATTCAGTTAAAAAGAATTAGCTCTTAAAGAAAAATAGTTTGATTTTCTTATTAAGTTCTATTAATTAATTTCATAATGTTATATATTAAAATTAGGTATAATAAGATGTAAATTCTGCAAAATGTAAAGGTTTCAAGTACAAAATATAAAATTTTCAGTTAACAGAATTCCATTTATCTGTGGAAATGTTAATTTGAGTACCACGCTTCGTAAATCTTGCAGAAAAAAATAATATTTTTGCACCATCCCTATCTTAATCCATAAACCTACTAAAGTTAGAAGATTTTTCATTTTGAAAATAGTTAATAAATAAATTTCAATTCCATATAAAAAGTGCATCATAAAGAATAATTGCATAAGAAATGTGTGTCATGCGTGAATGATAAAAAATCTGAATGCGCTAAATGAGTACCTGAATCAACAATACCGAAAAAGAGAAAGTACTTCATCATCAATGCAATAATGATGAGAGGCTGATATGAAATATATCCTTGATATTCGCTCTTGACCGAGCATTCAAGACATTAAATAAAATTAGCATTCATGCAAACACAGGACAGCGACTCCTGGAAGCCTTTCCTCTCGTCTGGATATGAAATGACAAGACTATGAAGTTATCGGTTCAATAACGTCTATTGACGCCTCATACAAGTATAGAGATGAGTCATATACACACTGCATTTATTAATGTTTTTCACATTGCAGTTTGCAGTACAGTTAGCGAACCCACCTGATTTTCCATATATGCATTTCCTCATTTCCTCACACATAAGCCAAATGATTTATAATACCCCATCTTTGCCTCAGCTGACAGAAAATTTTTATCTTTTGCTATTATATTATCTTGTTTGCCAGTCAATTTCTTAAAAATTCACGCGAATGGATTTTCTAGGTATTATGCTTTTAGTTTGCATAAAATCTCAGTTTTTTCAAGCTTTCCGGGCAAGAGACCAACCCACATCTTCCCGAAAAAACCAAGCCTGTCCCATCTTTAGGCCTATGCTTTCCCCGAAAAAACATGAGACACACCTGTTTTTTTCGGGAAGTGTAGTATGTGGAGAATATACACTGGAACCTAGATTTGTATATGGGTTTGGACATGGCCCGCAGTAGCCATCGACACAAATCCAGGTACTCCGAACGTAAACAGGCAGGGTCGCATTAATGATTTCTGTTGTATTTGGACGCATGACGCAACCTGATGCAACTGACGCGCTGAGAGTGTGGTCCTCATGCTGTTTTTCACGCTTGACTTACGGAAATCCAGGTTCCAGTGTATTTTGTTTAGGGGGAAAAAGTGTCGTGGAATTCAATGGTTATCAAAAAACATCCAGAACTTGTTTGGAGAAATTCTTGGGAGCATTATTGTCATTATGCAAGTCGACAATTAAAGTTATTGACAAGGATTAAAATGAAATAAAAAGATAATACCGTAAAATGGGCCTAAGCGGCTTATGTTTTTTACTTTTTTAACAATAAGGGGCCGTCTATGAACTATGTTACTATTTCGAGGTGGGAAGGGGGTCACTCCAAAAACTAAAGTTGGTAGCAGGGAAGGGGGTTGAAAAGTCTATACTACTATATTTTTGGTTCCGTAATATAGATCACACAAAAAAGTTTTCTGTGCATTTGTTGACCAAGAAAAAGCGTTTGAGGGGGTGGATAGAAGTAAACTTTGAGAAGTAGTGAAAGAGTACGGAGCTAGTGGATGGCTCCTACAAGCCATACCAACAATATATGCTGGTAGCAAATCAAATGTAAGGGTTATTGTGAAACTGAGTGACAGGTTTGATATTATGCAAGTTGTTAGGCAAGAATGCGTTATGTCTTCATGGCTATTCATTATATTGATCGACAAGTGTCTAAAAATGACCTTCTTCGACGAATAAGGTGTGTATCTCGGGAGAGTGAGGTTTTTTTTTTTTTTTTTTTTTGTAGAGGAGGTGAGAATGCATTCACGCACTGAATGCGGGACTCGACCTAAAAATGGTAATACCCATTAAAATCACCTCCCCTCAATGCCAACCGATATTCCCGGAATTCGCTTTCGCATTACTTCAGGAACACGGGTTATAGGCATTCTACGCCGTATTTCGGTGTCCCGCTGTGTTGCCGACCTGGTCTTCTTTTTCCTCTCCTTTCCACCCAATCAAGATGCATGCATCGTCCTCATTTGTGTGATGATACCGCACATCGGTCTCGTCGGTCTTCGGCATCTTGGTTGGGTGTAGGCAGCTATTTACGTCGTTAATCTGGCTTCTTCATCAAGGCTGCCTTTCTGGACGACGCACACCTCATCGTACCCGGCAGATGGTCGGTCCGGTACTTCTCTTCATTTGCGGCGCAGAGGTAGCACTGCAGCGTACTTTCGCACGCCGCAGCCCTATGGCCCTCCTTGCCGCCCCTCCAGCAGGCCTTCGTCTTGTCTGGACCCCTGCAGCCCGCAGCCATGTGGCCAAAGCCTAGGCAGCGGTAACACCTTAAGGCCTCCGTCTTCTTCCGTACGCGACAGGACACCCATCCCTTCAGATTACCTCTGAAGGCCTACTTCGTCAAGCTGACTTTAAACTCTCCAGTCGCTGCTTCTCCGATGTGGCTTTGGACAGCAGCATCTACTTCATCCGTCTCTGTAGTCGTGTCGAGGTCCAAAACCTCAACTTCGATGCGGCGGACGAGTTCGCGCACGTTAACCCCGCCCCAATTGCCACCTTGATGACAGCGGACAGTTTTGTTCTGCCATCCACTGCATGTCTTACTTCCACGAAGACCTCCCCATTCCTGTATTATCTGACACTCTTGATTTTAATACCAAAAGTGTCATGTTTCACCTTGCACTTGAGGTCTTTCAGAACCACTGCATAGCTTGAGCCCTTGGCCAGTCTTGTGATGACCACTTCAGGTCGAGCTCACCGGGTTGACTTTGCCTGCTTCACAGTAGTAGCTGGCTTCTGCTCCTCACCTCCTCGCTCTGGTGTCGAGATCATCGCTGCTGCAGCAGTACGGGTCCTCGGCCTCTTCAATTTCGGCTTCAAAGAATTCGCCTCTATGGGACTCAAGGTGGACTCCCGCTCGCGCTTCCCAGATTTGGGAGCGGGAGTTTCCACGACCTCTTCAGTCTGGGTCCCAGATTGACTCATCTTCTTCTTCTGCGTTGCCCTCCTCCTTTCTTCTACTTCCGCCTTTTTGCTGGCGGCCCACCCAACTTCGACTGGCACGAAAGAAAACCGGTAATCGGCTGTTCTTACGGCCTGTCCCATCTTGATCGCCAGTTCCTGCGCTTCCTCCAGTCCATGACTGATTGGCATGAAAAAAATTGGTCAGAGAAAACCTGCATCCTTTCTTATGCGTCTGTCAATTTCTTGACGAGTTCTCCAGCGTCTTCCAAAGATTTTTGCACCAGCATGATGTCTTGCTTCGCTTTCGTCTTTTGACTCGAGTCAAACTCCTCCGTCACGTCCAACGGACCACCCAACACTTCACACACGCTTCGATTTAAGTTTAGATTATTCTCCATGCTGTTCCCACGAGTAGCTAGGGAAGTGTGGGTCCACCCCCGCTGAGCCCCGCATGCGGGGGTAAGGTCTGATTATTCTATGAGGCGACCCGGTATCCTAGAGAAGCCGTTTAGGACACCAAATCCTGGTGCTATTCAGTCTTCGGCACGGTTATTAACGCCTTACCTTGGGGATGTTTCCTTTGGAACTACCCTTGGACCGTTGTCCGTGACTGCTTATTGAGTTGTGTAACCGTATTCAACAGAAATCCTCGGTACAGGGCCCCCGTATCCGCAACCCGGGGACGTGCCCGGTAGCCTGGCCAAAGGCGCCAGGCGGGACAGTGAGGGTATGTGGGTTAACATTTATAGATGATAAGGTTGTTATGGCAAAGTCAATCGAAGACTTCCAATGAATGTTGAGCAAACTGAATACAAGCATGAAGAACATGGGCCTTAAAATTAATGTAAATAAAACAAAAATGATGAGGTTTGAAGTAAAGGGTGAGAAAACAATATGCAACATTGTCCTAAATGATTAGAAATTAGAACATGTTGTTCAGTACGTATGTCTTGATAGCCTATTCAATACCGACGAAAAGATAGATAAATAGTTAGATAGGCGTATAAACGAGGGTAAAAAGGTTATCGGTGGAGCAGGAACAATTATCAGAAGTAAAATTATATCAGGTAATGCTAAAAGGGCTATATATAATTATATATTTATACAAACTTTGTTGTACTGTAGTGAGATCTGCATCTACCAAGAAAAGGATCAGAATAAAATTAACACGATTATCATTAAATTTCTGGGCATTATGTGCGGTAAAACACTAATAGGCAAAGTGAGTAATAAGATAATCCTCAAAGAATGTGGTGTAGAGGATTCACTAGTTAATATGTGAAAGAAATTCGTTAAGATTATTTGGGCAAGTTGAGAGTATGAAAGATGCATCACTAACGGAACAAGGGTATCAAGGTAAAGTAAATGACAGCGTGCCCAGAGGCAGACGGCTGAAAGAATGGTTAGATTGTCTGAATGAGACCCTAATTCGAAGAGGCATAAGAAGCCAGAAAAACTCGAGAGCTTGCATGATAAAATGCATGAACGTGAAGGAAGCTAAAGAGGTACGCCAGACAGGAAAGTGTGGTGACAAATAGTTAATAAGAAATGCACGAGGATCCCCGTGCAGAAATTGCCCAATTTGGTCCCGATTTCCGACGTGGCCCCGATCGGGTTTGCCACATTGTGGCTTTCGCATGGCTACTCTTGTGGCTCCGGTCGGAACCACATATCGAGAAAATACCAGCTGGAAGTTGCAGCGCCATCTGCTGCGCTGACCGCCCGATATCCGAAGTTTTGTTTTATATTTCATATAATACGGCTCGGTTTTAAGTGTGATGTGATATCAAAAATAATAAAAATATTATTATTTTGGCATAATGCCATGAACTAAAAGTACCTTACGGGTACGGAAACATAATTGCTACCATTCCCTACTTGCGCAATGAAGATGAAGGTAAGTAGATTCATTATAATCTGTCAAGCAAACTTAACCTCAAAATAAATTGAAAATAATAAGTTAAGAAAACTGTATGAAAATTAACTTAGACGTAGGAACGTTTGCAGAGGTTATGTTTGCGATTCCACTTGGCTTTATTGTCTTACGTAATTTTTCTCGATGATCGTCAGAATGTTTTGGGTTTACAAGATAGAAATGGTGAAAACAAAAAATAGGTAATCTACTCCAAGTCTGTTTTACTAATAACTTTCACTAAATAACAAGTAATTACAGGTACTGACGATGAAGACGAAGAGGGATTGGAAGTTCCTAATGAGGAGAGGATTGCAGCTCCGATTCAAGCAAATGCAGAAGTTGAAATGGAACCCGTAAACCTCCAACAAGTCGAAGAAAATCCTATCCTAAATTTTAATGTCATACAAAATGAAGAAAATCCTATTGATATATGTGGGGTTTCTAGTAACGTAGATTCAGATACCAAACTTTAAATATTTTGTAAAAAACCTTATTTGAAGGGGAAAAAAATTATGTACAGTGACGTGTGTTATTAAGTGCCTTGGAATCAGGACCTAACCTCAAAATTGAATTGCCTTATTTTACTGCATAAATACCTGAGTAAGTTCTGTTCAGATACTTAGGGCCTATTCCTCTTTTGAATCAAATCTGATTTCGGAGTGAAAAAGTGACTAATTTTAATAGTTTTTGTGTCAAACGTTTTTTTAATGCTCATGTTAGAATAAAAAAAAAAAGGTTTTACGCAAAAACTATTGAGATTAGCCAAATTTTCACTTTCAATACAGATTTGAATTCGAAACAGGAATAGGCCCAAATTATCTAAAAATGATTTAATTGGATTTATGAAAAAAATAATTGTATGGCTAAGAATACAAAAATAAGAGGGGGCTGGTCTGGGCCAGATCCGACCGTCCTTCTGGATGCCCCAGTCTGGCCCTGATCAGGTTAGGCGTTTCATTTCGAATCTGGCGCTGGTAGGATTGCCCGACTGGGCCCACATTCTGCCAGATCTGGGCCCGACCCGCGCCACGCTGAAATTTCTGCACGGGGAAGAGTGTCAAAGGAATAAATGACGCCTGAAACAAAAGACCCTTGGATACTAATGGGCTCAGGTGGGGCGCTTTACGTGATGACTTTGTGAGGCTCTTCACCTCGGGTGATCGCTGAAGAGATTCATCAGCGACCTGGATCGGAGCAGTGGTGAGAATCTTCTCTAGTTGATAATTCAACTATGTACTTGGTTGAAAAATCGACTTATTGTTTTGAAGTTAAACTACTTTTTAAAGATCTCATTTTTTGTTGTTGAAAATGCGTTATTTAAGTTGCAAATTTATATTTCCGGGTCGATAATTGAACTGTTTTATCGAAAATTCAACTCTTAGGCTTGCAAATTCTGAGTAATTCAGGTAATACAAGTAATCTAAGTAATCCAATCATAATCCAGGCAATCGAATCATAATCCAACGTGATCCGCTTGTAATCCAGTTTTCTACTATTTTGTTGAACATTTTTTTTTCTTGAAAATTAATTTCCTTTACTGAAAATTCAACAATTTCATTTTTGGTTAAAAATTAATCTAAGTTAGATGACAATTAGTCCCTCTCGGTAGAAAACATTTCTTCTTGGTTGAAAATTGAACTATTTGGTGAAAAATTAATAGACTTTGTAGGAAATTGAACTACATTGTTGAAAATTATTTGTTTTTGTTGGAAATTAATGCTATTAACTGAAAAATTAACTATTGTATTCTTAGTTAAAAATTTATCTTTTTTATTTAAAAATTCAACTATTTGGTTGAAGATTCATGTATTTTGTTGAAAATGCATCTTTTTTGGTAGAAAATTAATATCTTTGGTTGATAATTTTTTCTGAACTTATTTTCTTTAACTGAAAATTTAACTATTTCGTTTGTTTCAAAAAGGATTTATTCTGTTGAAAATTCTTTGTTTGTTTGTTATAAAACAAATCTTTTTGGTCAAAAATTTTCATTTAGTTTGGTTTAAAATTCAACTACTTGATTTAAAATTAAAACTATTTTGCTAAAAATTCATTTTTTGGTTGAAGATGCATTATTTTAGTTGAAACTACATCTCCTTGGTTAAAAACGTAACTATTTTGTAATAATTCGTTTTTTTTATATAAACTTAATCTTTTTAACTGAAAATATAATTATTCCATTTTTCGTTGAAAATTTTGGTTTTTTAGTTGAAAATTCTACTTGGTTCAAAATTCACATATTATGTTGAAAAAAAATGTCTTCAAAGAAAATTAATCTTCTTGGTTGAAAATGTATGGTTTTGGTTGAAAATTCAATCATTTGGTTGAAGATTCAACATTTCCATGAATTTCCTGAAATTTATAAAAATTTCTGGTACTTCATGGTAATTTTACAGCCAAATATGGTAACTTGACATAAATGACCCAAAATTCATTTAAAAAATTTCCATAAATTTCCGGAAATTTATGAAAATTTTCGTTGATTTATGGTGATTTTACAGGTAAATATCGTAGCGTACCATAAATGATCTAAAATGCATTTTTTTTAATTTCCAAAAATTTCCGGAAATTTATGAAATTTCTGGTCACGTCGAAATGTCGACGTGCACAGATGGTATCCTAGAAATGGTTAAGATGCACAGATGGGAGACTCTCAACTGTGCACGTTGAAATTTAGACGAGCACAGATAATACCCTAGTAACAGTTCACGTGCATAGATTGAAGACTCTCAGCTGTGCAAGTGCACAGATGATACACTCCCAACTGTGCACGCCTCAATTTTCGAGGGGTACAACTGTGCACGGAGCAACTGTGCACTTGCCCAACTGTGCACGTCGAGGGTCGGTGGTATAACTGCGCACGGTGTTGGCCACTGGCACAACTTTGCACGTTCACAGATGGGACACATCCAACTGTGCACGTGCACAGAACGGCAACTCCCAACTACTATTAGAATAATAGTAGAATAGAATATTAGAATACAAAAAAAAATATATCTCAATTAGGTGAAAAGTTATGAAGGTTTTAAGAAAGCACTTGACATCGCACTTGACATGACACTTGACATGACACTTGACATGACACATGATATCAGGCATGACATGTGTCATGTAATATCATGTCATGGCACGTTGGGAGTATGCCATCTGTGCACGTGAGCTTTTGTGTGGACAACCTGATCGTATCAATTTAAACGCGCAGAGTTGGGAGTCTCCTATCTGTGCACGTGCAAAGTTGGCATTCTCCCACCTGTGCACGTGAACTGTTCCTAGGGTCTAAATGTTGACGTGCACAGTTGGGAGTGTCCCATCTGTGCACGTGGACTTGAACTTCAAAATCTGATCGCATTATTTGAGACGTGTACAGTTGAGAGGGTACCATCTGTGCATGTCGACTTTTAGACGTGCACAGATGGTACCCTAGCGACGGTTAGCGTGCACAGATTGGAAACTTTCAACTGTGCCCGTAGAAATTTATATGTGCACAGATTTTACCCTAGCAAAAGTTCACGTGCACAAATGGGAGACTCCTAACTGTGCACGTCGAAATGTAGACGTGCACTGACGGCCGCTGTCTAGTTGTGCCTGTGGCCAACAATGTGCACAGTTGTACCAGTAGCCACTGACGTACACAGATGGGCTCGAGCACAGTTGTATCCTTCCCGTATGTATGTATGTATGTATGTATGTATGTATGTATGTATGTATGTATGTATGAATGTATGTATGTATGTCTCTCTGTGAGTACGGTAACTTTCGAAAGAATTGACTGATTGGATTGGCTCATAGTATACTCTGTTACTGCCCTAAAATGAAGGCCAAGTTCGTTATCCAGCCATTTTGGATGAAAATTCAAAAAGTTAAAGCAGTTTCAAAATTTTTTAGACCACTTTTTTCAGAATTTGAAAATTCTATGTACGGTTATTCGTAGTATTCAGAAAGGTGAACAATTCATCCTAATGACTTTTTTCGATGAAAAACAAATAACCAGAGTTATAGCATTAAAAAAATTTAAAAAAACGAAAATGAAAGAACCCCGCAGAATTTGTACAGAAATTGTCTTTCGGCTAATTTGTTTGTAATTGAGGGAAAATGTAGTTCATATCATGGTGATCAAAAGTCTCAATGACCACAACTGTAAAAAATGAGGGTTTCGTGGTGTAATTGGGGTTCAAATATCACTATGTGTGGATTCGAAAAGGGCCAATTTTTAGAGTGTATGACATTTTTCTCTCTAGATACCTGAGGAGATTAGCTCCACTTAAGGCAAGAATATATGCACAGTAATCCTTGGTAGGTCGTCGGAATGTGCAGTTGGGCATGGTGGCTCGTAGGCATGCGCAGTGGATCATGATGTGCTGTAGACTTGCGCAGTGGGTTATGGTGGTCCGTAGACGTGCGCAATAGGTTATTGCTGATTGAATTTATGCGCTATATGTCACCGTAACAATCATGGTTTGAACTATGGTGCAGGCCACAATCACAGCTATAAATGTAGGTATTTATATTATAAAGAGAGTTTTATTTTTAAAGTCGCACCTCAATAATTTTTCAGGAAAGCGTTTTATGCTAAAAAGGTCGAGACCAAAGTTGTAGGGTTTGCAGGGAGGCATACGATAGTGACCTTGACTTGGACCTTGGCCTTCATACTTGAGACTTGTTTGACGGTTAACTTGAATTTTTTGAATAGAAGCTCCCTTTTTAACTCCGGAAATGTAACACTAGTGTGAGAAATTCGGCGTTCTATACATCTATTTTATTGTCGCAAACTCATATCCCTGGGGTGTAAAGGTCATGTAGGGATCATACAGGTTACTCATTGAAAAAATTGTGAATAACTATAACAAACTTTTAAAAGAAATTCTAATTACATTTATTAAAATGAAGTACTTGCGATAAATGCATTTACCATTGCCGTCATTCAGTCGCTACAGATTTTAGATGTAGCCTTCAGGGTCCACGACGAGGACGTAGAAGGTTGGATTTTGAGACCTTACACAGTCCAGTCAATCAAGGCAAGACAGGTTGCCTTGTCAGTGAAGACAAGGCGCTGTTGTCCAGCCTATTAAGGCAAGACGGGTTGCCCAGTCGGTGAAGACAAGGCACTGTTGCCCAGCCTGTTAAGGCAAGACGGGTTGCCCAGTCGGTTAAGACAAGGCGCTGTTGCCCAGCCAATTAAGGCAAGGCGGGTTGCCCAGTCGGTTGAGACAAGGCGCTGTTGCCCAGCCAATTAAGGCAAGACGGGTTGCCCAGTCGGTGAAGACAAGTCGCTGTTGCCCAGCCAATTAAGGCAAGGCGGGTTGCCCGGTCGTTTAAGACAAGGTGCTGTTGCCCAGCCAATTAAGGCAAGATGGGTTGCCCATTCGGCGAAGACAAGACGCTGTTGCGCAGCCAATTAAGTCAAGACATATGTTGTATATGCAGGCGCGTATGCGCACGTGTGTGTACCAACATGCGCACACACATTAGCTTCTTATTCATTTACTATTTCGACCTCTCTATTTGCAGCATCCAATGTGGAATTTAGTAATGAGTTATGGGGATATCTGATATTGTCTTGATGTCGTGCATATCCCAGATACCATAACACACTAGCAACATGTGCACATGTACCTAGAGTCGAAGCTCCGCTTTGACAGGTATAATAGTATCCAAGAATTACATCATTATCATTTTCGACATGATTATAATCGTCTTCAACATCAAATCTATATGCTATAAAAAGTTGATGCTTAGTTGCATTACGGAATCTTAAATATAGACGTACTCTCAAGAATCCCGGCTCATTGATGTTTTCATCAAGCTGAAAATGCTCATCATTATTTCTTACTAACTTGTCTTGGATATACGAGGAGTAAAGACGTATTTGGTAAGTTCCGACAGTCAGGTATTTTAGGTAGTCTAAATTAAGTTCAGGAAAATGTAAAAGGTTTTGTTGATCTAATCCTATCCACTGACCGTTCCTTCGTATTAAGTTATCTACCTCTACTCTCGCCAGCACAACATTAGGCATACTTGACCTAGCAATCATTTCTCTAGCGAGTTCGATGTCCGCATCTTGCATATGAATAGTAGGACGATATCTATTTAAGATAGCTCCAGCTATACGATAGTAACTATTGAGTTTCTTTGCATGCTGCAGGTTTAGAGTTTGTGATAGAAACTTGAAAACAGATCTTAGGTGCCCATTTCGTACCTCGACAATCCAGCGATTTTTAGTTACTATTCGCGATTAATTTGCCTCTTCTGTTTGGAGTTGTCTTTGTCCAGGTTGAATAAGTGCAGGCATTCTATGATCAATGTCGAAATGTTGCAATAAAGGTATAGCATCGCGATGATCTCTATCCACCAAAACAATGTCACCATCATGGAACCAGTTTGCTAACGTGACAGCATCTCTTTCAAATTTTTCACGGAGAATTTCAGCATTATTATTACGAGCGTCAGAAAAATACGGACCTATTATCGTTAGAATATAACCATCCGGAGCTACTATAAGAGTCGGTTTTAATAGGTGCCGATTTTTATGAAGAGAGTAAGACTGTCGCAATACCCTAAAGTTCGTACTTTTGTGTATATAGGCGTAAGTAGCATCAATCACAGCAACTGCTTTTCGTTCTTCAGGTTGAGGATTGTAGAGCTGGTTTGCAAACTCTGTTACATGCTGATTTATAAATTGCTTCATAGTTATGGATTCAGTTCCGATATTATCCGGAACAAATCTTTGTAATAATGATAACCTGACATAATCAATGACCAAACTCACATTCTCTCTACTACTGTAATCAAAAATCAATTTCAAAAAGTCATCGCTTAATCCCTGTCTCATTTTACACCAGAAAAGTAATAGATCATTTCTTTGTACATATCTCAATTTTCCATATTGAAGTACCGGTTCACAGTATGTGACAAGTTCTTCAAATTGACATTTATTGATCGACGACACCTCTAATAACATAAGGCCTGTTAATAGATTGCAAACCAAGTAAAAGGATATTTGAAACAAAACCATTCGCATCCAAATGATGCATATAAGAACGAACATTTCCGGTATATAAATATTTCTTTTTATGAAGATTTGAACCCTGCCTTGTATGAATAATCTATTTATGTCATTTTGCGCATTACAAAAGATACAAGTTTGGGATGCTGTTTGGGTAAGAACGTTCAATCGAAAACAGCGTGGATCGGCATTAATTGCAGTCATTTCATCAATTATTGAGCGATTACAGTTAACGCATAGCCTCGAATTTTCATCTAGAGGTATAGGTGGATGGTTGAGCTCATTCCCCCGTCTAGTAATTGCAGCTTGACGCTTATTGGTATTCTCATCACCATTCATAAATGCTAATTGACGCACATTGAATGGTCTATTACAAACATGGCACCGCATTTCGTACAAAAGTATGTTTTAAGTTGGTAGAGCTGAGAATTTTCAGATGACGATGAAAAATATTGGCAATATTTATGAATATTAGTGAACAACTCTGAAAAAGAGTATTGGACGAACAGAAGCAAAAGTCAGCAAGCGAGCGATGATATTCTGAATAACTACCCTGAAGAGGATTGTTGTTGCAAAAACCAACCGTACCTTGCACGCACCCGATGAGAATATTCACTAAGGGAGCGTCCATAAATTACGTAGCCTCTTTTTCTTTTTTTTATAACGTTGTATTCTTCATCACTTAACGGCAATTGCCCCCTGACATCCTTTCGGTGCGCCAGCATTCGAAACCAATTTTTTGAGGTGAGTTTTGTAGGTTGGAATACCCACTACATGAGCCTTAATACCAATAGCATATTATGAATTGTTATAATATAAATTTATTAAAATGATACATTTTTCAGGTTAGTTGAGAATAGAATTTAATGCAAAATAAGAAACAAATATTAAAGTGATTATGATAAATAAAATTCGTACTTTATATTTCAATATCTGAATGAGCAATCGCAGGTCAACGCACATTAATATATGTAACATAAATTTGACATGAAAGTGTTGAAATCAATGTAGAAAAGTTCACATTTAGGACAAAA
>CAKNXH010000200.1:348267-398322 GCA_932178445.1 Andricus quercusramuli | reverse complement strand
GCTTAAAGTACAGATGTCACTACGGCGCACAGTGGACCTTTTTTGAAATTCTGTCTCAAAATCGTAGAACTTTGGATCGGAATGACCTAGAGGGATATTTTTTCTTTCATTAAAGAAAAAACCTTTCCAAATATAGAAAAATTATAGAGAAAGTCAGGAAAAAAATGGTGACCTTGAAAATCTATGTTGAACATGGAATTTTTGCAAAAAAAATTGTTTATTGAATACCAAAAACGCTTAGATCTTACATTTTATGTGCCATACATGTTTTTATATAGATTTTTGCCTGCTCAATCCGAATCTGACATGTAAATCCTTGTAAGACAAAATCCAAAATGGCGGAGCCAATATGGCAGACTAAAATTGTAAAACGAAACAGATTTGATTAAAATTTGCTACAAGGCGGTTTTTCAGGTCGCTGATTACAAATCCAAGGTCAAAATTAAAAAACTGAATATGGCAGATCCAATATGGCTGACCAAAATTGTAAAAAAAATCGATTTGACAAAAATTTGTTACAAGGGGGTTTTTCGGGTCGCTGATTTCAAATGCAGGGTCAAAATTGAAAAATTCAAAGTGGGTGATCCAATATGGCAGACTAAAATTG
Organism: Andricus quercusramuli; assembly: GCA_932178445.1. Classification (NCBI taxonomy): domain Eukaryota; kingdom Metazoa; phylum Arthropoda; class Insecta; order Hymenoptera; family Cynipidae; genus Andricus; species Andricus quercusramuli. The sequence goes on along the minus strand of CAKNXH010000200.1, from coordinate 397,715 downwards.
TAAAACAAAACCGATTTGATTAAAATTTGCTACAAGGTGGTTTTTCAGGTCGCTGATTACAAATCCAAGGTCATAATTAAAAAATTAGAAATTGCGGATCCAATAGGGTGGACCAAAAATGTAAAAGGAAACCGATTTGACTAAAATTTGTTACAAGGGGGTTTTTCGGGTCGCTGATTTCAAATGCAGGGTCAAAATTGAAAAATTCGAAATGGGTGATCCAATATGGTGGACCAAAATTGTATAAGGGAACCAGTTTGAATAAAATTTGCTACAAGGGGGTTTTTCGGGTCACTGATTTCAAATTCAGGGGCAAAATTGAAAAATTCGAAATAGGTGAACCAATATGGTGGAACAAATTGTGAAAGGAAACCGATTTGACTAAAATTTGCTACAAAATTTATTTGACTTTAAACAGCCTATCGAAGGGTTTGCAGGTGGCTGATTTGAAATCCAAAGTCAAAATTCCAGAATTTAAAAAAGCGGTCAAATCTGTTTTTTTTTGCACACTTTTGCTCCAACATTTTGAATTTTTCTATTTTGACTCCGGATTTGAAATCAGCGACCAGAATAACCCCATTGTAGCAAATTCTAGTCAAATCGGTTTCCTTTTCCAATTTTGGGCCGCTATATTGGATCCACAATTTTTAATTCTTTAATTTTGACCTTGAATTTGTAATCAGCGACCTGAAAAACCACCTTGTAGCAAATTTTAGTCAAATCGGTTTCGTTTTACAATTTTAGTCTGCCATATTAGCTCCGCCATTTTGGATTTTGTCTTACAACGATTTACATATCAGATTCGGATTGGGCATGCAAAAATCTATACAAAAACATATATAGCACATGAAATGTAAGATCTAGGCGGTCATTCCGATCCAAAGATGTTTACATGAATTTTTCAAACAATTTATTATTGTTTTTAGCAATTTTATATTAGAATAGAGTTACCAAGTCGTGGTTTTCCCGAATTTTTCAACTCATTATAAACTTTTTAGTAAGGCCAAGACAATCATCAATTGAAAACAGAAATAATTCTTCAAAAAATTTATTTTTGTTTATAATAATATTCCCTTAGAATAATACTAGAAAGTGGCAATTTTACTAAAATTTTCCACTTTTGGACAACTTTTTAATTAGATTGAAGCAATAATAAATTCAAAACAACAAATATAATTGTTTAAACAATTTATTATCGTTTTGAATAATATTCCCTTTGAATAATGTTACACAGTTGCAGTTTTTTCTGAAATTTTGAAGTTTTTGTGTTTTTTTTTACTCAGAGTGTGGTAATAATCAATTAAATTGAGCAAACATAACTGTTTAAACAATTTTTCATAGTTTATAACTATCTTCACTGAGAATAATACTAGAAAGTTGCGGGTTTTTCTGAAATTTCAGCTTTTCTTTGACTTTTTAGTTAGTGAAAAATGATAAATATTATTAATTAATTAAACAAAAAGGCCTTCAGTAATTACTTAAAGAAAAATTTACATTTATTAAGATCCATATGAGCAATTCAAAGTCAAATCATCGGAAGAATTTAATCTTTTATTAGTAATTTTGATGAAAATTGTAGTATTCGTTCTCTTGGGCGTTGAAAGAAAAACCTTAAAAAAATTTTGAAAACTATAAGAAACTTATGAGATATTCAAAATAAAAATTTTTTGGCCTCTTTTTTAACCTTCATAACTATTGACTTTAATGATATGAAGAATTCAGTTAAAAAATTTTATTTTTGAAAAATCCAAAAAGTTTTCGAAATTTTATAGAAATATTTTTTCAAAACTACTCCTTATTATGAACAGTTTAAAAAAATCTCAATATCATTAAAATAACCAAAGTTACGAAAGTTAAAAGAAAAAAGCTATAATTTTCAATTTTCAATATCTCCTAAGCTTTTGGAAATAGAAAAAAAATTATTTTACGTTTTTTTCTCAACACCTAGGAGAACGTAAACTAGAATTTTCATCCATTATTATTATTATCATTTGCTCATAACTAAAAGCCAAAGCAAAGTTAAAAATTTCAGAAAAAAACAGCAACTTTCTACCAATTATCTAAGAAAAGAAAGTTATAAACAATACTAAATTGCTATAATGATTATGTTTGTTAAATTACATTGACTGTTGTCTCACTAAGTAAAAAGGTGACAAAAAGTGTAAATTTCAGAAAAGATAGAAAAGAGAAAATAGTTTTAAAAAATAATAATGTGTTAAAACTATTAAGTTCATTTTTTTTTAACTTTCCAGCATTATTCAAAGAAGGCTATTATTAAAAGTAATAATAAAGTGTTTAACCAATTATTCGTGTGAGAATTAATTAATTATTACGTCACTTTGATTGAAAAGTGAACAAAAAGTGGAAAATTTTAGAAAAAAATCCAACTTTCTTGCATTATTCTAAGAGGATATTATTATAAATAATAATAAATTGTTTACACAATTTTTGTAGACATCTTATTATCAATAGAAAGTAGTATTTCATGCATTAGGAAGTATTTATATTTTAAAAAATACAAAAAATCATAATAAGTGCCAAAAACTCGCAAAACGCAATTTTTCAAATATGGGTTTTTTTAGAACTCTATAAAACCTACTTATGGGGCGATATTTTAAAAGTAATTATCATTTTATATTCTATGCCTAATTGTTAAGAAAAATGTTGAGTATCAAATCGATTCACCCAATATTGACGATTCTGAATGAAATTGTTTAATGTTACGTATTTTAAAATATAAATAAAATTAAATATACTGATAATTGAAAGCTTCTTAGACTCCAACGTTTCCACTTCGCGAATCTAGAATCTGTAAAGCTTCGAAATCAATATTGTACGATTCACGAACCTTTAATTACAAATTATTACATTTTTGAGTCTTTGAATTCAAAATTGTTCACGAATCTTGATTTGTCTTTTCTGACATTAATAATATAAACGATCTAAAAAGTCCATTATGGAACGAATTTTAGAATATTAAGTTTAAAAAATTGTTGAAACAATAAAAAATAATTTTGAACTGAAAGCGTTTAAAATCAAAGAATTATAGGTTAGGTAAAATTATTGTGAAAAATGACAATATTTAGACTGAACTGACAAAGAATTGAGCTTGTAACATTTTGCAATAAAAACGTTTAAAATTGAATGAATTCAAATAAAAAATGTTTGAAATTGAAAAATTTTTAATCAGAAGATTTCAAAAATAAAAAATTGCAGGCTTGAAATTTGAAAATCAGACGAATTCATTAGAAAAAAGTTGAAATTGTATCATTTCTTATTAAAAGCGTTTAAAATTGCACAATTTTATTTCTAATTGGAGAATTTTCCAATTCTGCATCATGATTTTTAAAATCAAATAATTTTTATCTAAAGTGTAAAATGAATAATTTGAAAATTATTATTATTTCCAGGTTTGAGACCGGAAGAGCTCCTGCCGCTTGGGTGATCCCTTTGCATCCCCTTGTGAGCCATAGACTATTTTTTTGTATTCCGGTGGCCATCCATCATGTGAGGTGGATGGCAAAAGCTATTTATTGCTTGAAAATCTTTCTCTTTCGTCGTGAATTTGTATTAGTTTCAGAAGAAGAGAATGCGATATGTGATATTTTTATTGTTAGACTGTACGTCGAAGCATGTTTTTGTTCGCCTTCTGTTAATGAAGCACCTTATTTGGAGTTCCGTGTTTTGTCAAAACTTTATGAATATCAGCTGTCGATTCCTGTATCTCTCGTGTTGCATTAAAAAAGCTAATAAACCATTTATGGTATTTAAGCATTGAAACTGTCGCATTAGCTTTGTTTGATCCGAAATTGTCATCAGAATCAAAAATCAAAATAGTCAATGCTTTGAATCGCGAAACAGAATCATTAAATGAGAATGTGAAGCGAGTACAAGTTTAAATCGATGAAATCCCAGTTATTATTAAAAATGGAATTGAGCAATTCGTTTCTGCCGACACTAATCCATTTTTCGGCAGATTTGACTTGAATGATAAATTTCTCAGGACAGAAACGTCGACGTGGCCTAAAAATGAAAGTTTTGTTAAGGGGCTGGAGTTAGTAAGTAAATTGAAAGTTGTGAATGATTCGGCTGAGAGAGGCGTTAAGCTTATGGAAGAATATACACCAGAGCTTCGTTATATGCTCAATCTCGGGGGTTTCCTGAACATGGCCTTGTGCATATATCGCCAGCAGCGAAACGTAAACAGGCAGGGCCGCCTAAACCGTTTTCATGACATTGCGCAATCTACTTGACTGCGGAGTAATGCAGTGCGTCCCTTCATAGGCGGAGTAGCAAACGTCTCTCACCCTGCCCCCTGAGAAACTGTGGGCACGAGCAATTCTAGGAATTGCTAATATCGCCTGCAGTCGCGCGAGCATATAACGAAGCCCTGGTGTAACACATTATTTACGAAAAACGGATAACAGAAACAGTATGTGCTTCAGATTGTGAGTGAATATCGCCGAAAGTTCCCAGGTTATAAAAAAGAGTCATTGTCCAAGCGTCAAGATTTGTAGTAAAAACAAATGATTTTTGAATTTTCCTCGGTAATGTTCAGCATTGGGTATTTTAAATATTATACCTAAGCAAAACTGTTACGTTAAGTATGAAAAGAGATGAGTGTCCTTTATCCTTCTACTCAAGAATGTACCGTAATAAAATAATACACGTGTCTCCGCTACGCAGTAGTTCATTTATTACGTCTAGACTTTTCGGCTCGCAGATTGAAATAAGCCTGAAAGAACCATTTTCGTCACGTATTGGCAATTAGAAGAAAAGCCTATTTGCACTCTCTCTTACTCAGGTAATAGACTTTAGGGTCAGTTTCAGTGTTAAAGCATCTGCGATGCGTTCTTACCTGAGTTAGTCTTCTGACAAATTTCCTCGTGAGCGGTTGTTGAGAGCGAAAATTTGTACCTCACAACTTGCCTATGTTCTTGTCTATATATTAATAAATACATTTTTTGTGTGGAGCGTAATAACCCTGGCGTTTCATTTATTTTTATATCAAAGGAAATATTCAACAGGTTATGGGCCCAGCACGCTTCCACTGTGCGATTGTATTTATAGTGATTAATTTAAAAAGACAAAAACTTTGCAAGGCATAGATTGTGTACGTGTGTTGTTTTCTTTTTCTAAGTGTCGTATCTATTTTGCAGTGTTTGAGCGGTTTTTTTATCATGGCTGATAAAGAATCAAAACTCATTAAGCTGAACTAAACTGAGTACACCATTTGCAAGTTTGGTGTTACACTTGCTCTGGAATCGGCTGATCTCATGGGTCATATAGACGGGACTGAAGCAGAGCCAGACAAGGAAAAAGAAAGTGACAAGTGAAAAAAGTGGAAATGTGCGTCAATCAAAGCGATGGAAATTATTGTAGGCACGGTTGATATGCAGTTTCACTCGTGTTTAATAAATTGCACAACTCTAAAAGAAACTTGGGACAAACTCAAAAATAGTTTTGGAGAAGTTAGTGAGGACGAGAAACAAAGTGCGTGGCAAAAATGTTATGACTTTCGCGTTGCCGACGGTGTAAATATATCACAGCAACTCGAAAATTTCGAGTATATTTGCAAGCAGCTCGTCGATTCGGGTGACAAGCCATCTGAAATCGCGAAACAGTCTAACATTGTATGTGGTTTGCCACCAAAGTTTTCAACGTTTCGCATGGCATGGGAGTGTACACCTCAAACTGATAGAAAAAGGATACACTGATAAGCCGACTGATCCGTGAAGACAAGCGTCTGTGTGACACAAAGGAAAGCATTGCCTCTCTTGCTTTACAAACTCAAGCGTTAAGTGTAAAGAAAAGTGATAAAAGTGACGCGCAATCAAGCAAGCGAAAGTTCGATCATAAGAAAAAAATCGAGAATTTGAAAAAGCGAACGAAGTGCGCGATCTACAAACAAAAAGGCCACTGGGCGCGTAAGGGTCCAAATAAAAATAGCACAGGTGAACATTCAAATAAAACAGAGTCATCGTTTTTAGCCGTGGCATACATCAGCGATGTAAGCGTTTTTTATTCAAAAACTACCGCAAGTGATAAAGACCTCTGGTTGGCAGACTCAGGTGCTAGCATGCACATGACCTATAGGCAAGAATTTTTACCGAACTCAACGACTCAAGCAAGATCCGATTTGTGAAAATCGCCGTTGATAAAATTCTTCCAGCGATCGGTGAGGGCTCAATCATGATTCGCGAGCAAGTGAATGGGGAAACGGTTGTACGAAAAATGCAGAACGTGTTATTAGTCCCAGAACTTCGAAGAAACCTTTTTTCTATCGGTACAATAAACGACAAGAAGTTCTCGTTTCACTCGTATCAAAATCATTTCGAAGTCCGCGATAAAAACGGAAATATAACGTCGCGAGGTGAAAGATACGATAAACTTTTAAAAATGAATTTTAAAGTCGAATTTCCCGAAAAGTGCAATGTGGCTGAGTCGAAGCAAAATATGCTAAAGCTTTGGCATGAGAGACTTGGGCACGTTAATTTTCGGGCAGTGATTAACATAAATAAATTGCTCGCGGATCGCGATTTAAGCGCCGAAAAAGATAGTGATCTTTTTTGTAAATCTTGTGTAATTGGTAAACAAACTCGCAAGCCGCATCCATCTGTAAAAGCTGTACATAACTTCAAGCCTGGAGAAAAGATACATACAGATGTGTGCGGTCCAATTAACGTCGAATCTCCGCGAGTCTCGCGTTATTTTTATTGTTTAAAGATGAATGCACAAGTTTTCGTAAAATCTATTTTTTGAGAAACAAATCGGAAATGTTCGAAAGGTTTAAAGATTTTGAAAGGTTTGTGAATACGCACACAGACAATGAAATCAAGGTTTTGTGATCTGATAACGTCCGCGAATATACTTCTGAAGAATTTCGTAAGTATACAGCAAGCAGAGGTATTATTCATGAATTCTCATCGCCTTATATTCACGAGCAGAATGGCCGCGCCGAGCGAGAAATGCGGACTGTCGTGAAAAGTGCGAGATCAATGTTAATCAATAGTGAAGTTAATGTAGCACTCTGGCCCGACGTTATACATAATGCGTGTTATTTATTAAACAGAGTGATATTAAAGCAAGACGAGATATCAACTCCTTTCGAAAAATGTTTCAATCTCAAGCTGGAAATAAAGCATCTGCGCGTGTTCGGTATAGATGCAAACCTAGACACACCTAAAGAGAGACAGCAAAAGCTTGACCCCAAAAGCAAAAAGCTCATTTTCGTAGGCTACGAAGGTGAATCAAATAAGTATCGACTGTGGGATTAAGAAATCCGAAAAATCCACGTAAGCACCGATGTAGATTTCAACGTGACAAAGCAAGTCAATCAAGAGAAGAAAGAAGAAAATTTTTATCATAACACTCTTCATTTTGGCCTTGAATATTGATGTCGTTAATCATCAAGAAGCTGATGATACTATAGTACCCGATGAACCAGCCGCTCAAGAAGACGATCAACTGGCTGTTGAAGAAGAGGTTAACCAGCAACGACAAATCGACAAAAATCAGCGAGCCGAACAGCAAGACGATCAACAAGCGACCGAACCACCGGATCAACAAGGTCGGCAATTACGTAACAGGCAGCGGATCAATCCCATTGATCGCTATGGTGTGTTAGTAGCGTACATAGGGGAAACCGCACCGCTAACTTATAACGAAGTCATCTCAAGTCCCGAGGCAGAAAAGTGGCTAGAAGCAGTGGGAGAAGAAAAGCAAGCTTTGCTTTAAAATAAAACTTGGATAGCTGTTCCTTTGCCAAAAGGTAAATTCGCAATCGAGAGTAAATTGATGTTTGCAAAAAAAAAAAAAAGAAAAACTAGCAGCTAAAGGACATCAGATATAAAGCACGACTCGTAGCCAAAGGTTTTTCTCAGTGAGAAGGCATCGACTACTTTGAAACTTGCGCCTGTGGTACGTTACGAGTCGGTTAGAATATTGTTTTCGATTACGGCTACGAAAGATCTTCAAATGATTGGATTTGATGTGAAAACAGCATTTTTGTATGGAGACCTGAAAGAAGAAATATATCTGCGTCCACCTGAAGGCTACATCGAGAAGAGTGACATCGTGTATAAATTGCAGCGAATTATATGGCCTATGTTCTTGTCTATATATTATTAAATACATGTTTTGTGTGAAGCGTAATAACCCTGGCATTTCATTTATTTTGATATCAAAGTAAATATTCAAAATCTTCAATCATATGGTTTTTTTAATGATCAAGTGCCCAGAGGCACCCTTTCCCTTTGCCCGATTAAGCTCAACTTTTGCAGAAATTATTTCTACATAAAATGGAACCGAACTGGGGGGGAGGGGGGTAGCGTGAAGAAAATTCAATCCTTGAAAATAAGAGCCACCCTAGGATGCCATGCATATTGCACATAATTTCAATAGCATTACAATGGAAAATATTACTGACGTGAAACAAAATTTACAGTGAATGTGATTGGAAGTTCAGAATGAGGTTGTCAGAAAATAAGCTGAAAGGAAATTGAAACCATAGTTATTTCTGTGCAACAATTGGTAATAATTGTGCCAAAACTGTTTTTGTGAAAATTAATTTCTGAACAATAGATACTCGTACAAAAATATAGCGTGAAAAGTCAACACAGTAAATGCCAGTGATATTTGTCATCTGAAGGTGAATACAAACGTTGCAAACAATTGAAAACTACAATTATCTGACCCCGGATAATTTTTATCTTGATGCGGATAAAAATTATCCGACATCGGGTAGTTATGGTTATCAATTGTTTGCAACGTTTTTATCCAACCTCAGATAAAAAATATCTCTGGGATTTACTGTGAATACATACCTTATAAGAATTTTCTGATAATCACGGGTATCGCTTATTTTTCAGTGAATGTCTAAAATCTGCATGGTGCGGTTTTATTCAATATATGTATAACTACTGTTTCTAATAGTCAGTTCTTCTCTATATAACTTTGCTGTGTGTGCAACAGTACACTAAGGAAAATACCTTCTAGCGAATAATTGTTTTTGCACTTGCGTCGCCAAATTGATGTAGATTGTGTGATAAACACAAACACTATTTGTAATTGTATACTTTAGGGAAGATCTTTTTTCAGACAAAAAAATTGATTGAAAATAATTTTTAACTCTTTTTCCTTTAAAACATATTGAAACGCTCTGTCCGTTTCTCCATGTGATCTAGCTTGTTACTTGATTATTATTAGTGATATAGCATTGTATTTTAGGGAATGCTTTGGGGGAAGAGAATGTTTAGGTAATTATAATAATAATTCAAATTTTTATAAACTGTGGGGGAAATATAATTTAGTTCAAAAAGTGATTTTTTGAAAGGATTATTTCACGTTGTATTCATTAATTTTAGTAACTTATTTGTATAATTAGCTATATGTAGCTATAGCCTAATCAATTCAAAACGCACACATAAACGTTCCTCTCTACTTTTTTTCCTCTACACTTTCACCATCCTTCTGCCTTCAATTTATTTAGCGTGATTCATAATTCGTCAATAAAAAGTAGTTTATAAGTAAGATAAAGTTTAGAGTCTATATAACTTTTCATGTAATATATAATCAAGTTTCCGTAAAACGAGTTTCGCGGAAAATGTGTCTTCATGATTGGTTGCTCGAAGCCATAACGTATTTTTATCATCTTGTAACACAGAACTGCAGCTTTGAGTGGCATGGCAAGTGAAACCTTAAATTCATATCATCTGTTTAACTACACGAAGTTGAAAATAAAATACACATTATTAATATTTTAAAAATCTTAAGATCTTCTTGGTTAACAAATTTTGTCATTGTTGAAAATTCAACTAATTAGTTGAAAGTGGAACTACTTTGTCAAAAATTAATTTTTTGTTTTAATATGCATCATTTTGGTTTAAAATTCATTTCCTTGGTTGATAATTTAACGATTTGGTTGAAATTTTGTTGCTGAAGATGCATCATTTTGGTTGATTTTTTTTTTGTATAAACATAATTTTTGTAAGTGAAGTAGAGAATTAATATTTTTGTTGTGATGACCTAATTATAAGTTGACCTAATTTGTAAAAAATTATTTCTAGGTTGTAGAAACATCAGCTTAGTTGAAAATTCATTTTTGGTAAAAAATTTAACTATTTTTTGGAAAATGCTTTTTTTCTGGGAAAGAATTAATTTTTTTAATTGAAAGTGTAACTATTTTATTTTTGGTTGAAAACTTATCTGTTTTAGTCGCAAATTCAAATATTTAGTTGAATATTCAACTATTTCGTTCGAAATAAACTAATATATCTTGTTGAAAATTAAACAATTCTGTTGAAAAGCATCCATTTGTTAAAAATCAGTATATTTTGTAACAAATGTGTCCTTTTTGGTAGAAGACTAATCTTCTTAGTAAAAAATAAATGTTTGTTGTTGTTGAAAATTCAAGTGATTGGTTGAAGTAGAACTACTGAGTTAAAAACTAATTTTTTTGTTGAAGATGCATCATTTTATTTTAGATGAAAATTCATCACCTTGGCTGATTATTTAACGAATTTGGTTGAAAATTAATTTTTACGACAAGCCAAACAGCAGTATCTCGCATTTGGTAAAAATGTAAATTTCGTACAAAATGAGTAAAAAGTAGTTGGGTGGCTCAAATTATTTCTGTGACCAAGAACGGCGGTGTCTTCCTACCCCCCCCCCCCCCCCCCCCCCCCCCCCCCCCACACACGTGACAACGGACAAGGAAAGAGATGTGAACTAAATTTTTTTATGACTAATCACAGGGGCTTCTTCACGCACTTTTGCTAATTTTTTCTGAACTTCAAATTTTTCCGAATGTGACTTGTCGCACTTTTGCTTATTTTTTGTGGACTTTAAATTTGTTGAAACGAGTGTTGTCGTAATGTGACTTGCAAACGCTATACTTAGCTGCAATTGTGGCTGTTAAAAGAGTAATTCATATAAGATATTTTCAAGAAAGAAGTCAGTAGCAACAAATTTTCGACGAATTTTTCAAAAATATCCGATATCTTGAATAGTTTTTCAAATTTTATGGAGTGAGTTTATTCATTTATTGAGTGTGTATTGAGGATATGCTATTACCGACTTCTTATTAAAATATGGTGTAAATCGGTTGAATATGTTAGGCTGCAGAGGTGAGCACGGGTAAAAATTTTCATTTTTTCACAATCTTTGAACAATAATGCATTTTTTAATAAAAAGAATAAAATATATTCCAACCCCTTCACTGGAGACGAGCTGAAGCCAAACACACCGCCCGCCTCGTTCCTTGTACGACTATCTGCTAGCCGTCCGCCGTAGAGGTCGAATTTCCAGGGCCCGATTCGACTGACATAGCTTCAATTGGTTGCTCCGACAAAGCATCCAAAGGCAACGATATCAATTCGGTGATTGGCCGCACATATTCGCCATTGGAGGTTCTGATGGTGGCAACTTGTGCAAGACCGTCTTTGCCTGGGTGGTTCTTGAGAATGCGAGCCAGAGACCATCGCCTATTGACTGACAGGAGACTGGGGTCGACAACCACAACCATATCTCTGACCTTGAGGTTCCTTCCAAATCAAGTGCATTTCGTTCTCTGCGGAAGTGTATTTAGATACTCAAAACCCCAATTGTTTCAAACCTGATGGCGGAGAGCTCTGGCTAACTTCCAATGGGTAAGTTGATCGGGATTTTGCCCTTGTATTTCGAGGTCGGGATTGAGATTAACGGTCCCCCAATGGCAGAGTGACCTGGAATCAGAGCGTCGAGATCATCAAGATCGCCCGTCAATGCAGTGAGTGGGCGACTATTGAGAACCATTTAACTGTTGACGAAGAGCGTGATAAGCTCTTCATAGGTAGTATGTTAGCATATGTTGCTCGAAAACTTCTGTGTAGTGAACGTTGGTGCGCCCAAACTGATGATGGGGCCTGCAACCGAACAGCGGCCATCGATCGCTGGAGGGTGTCTCTCTGCATACGAAAAGCCGCAATTCCATAGTCAACCTTCAATTCTTATGATCCCATCAGTGCCAAAGAATGTGCCCAACCTTGGAAGGGAAGCCGCGCAGGTGGGGAAGTTGGGTTTCGTAATCGGTCGAACTCTTCTTGAAGCCATAACGATTGGTTCAGGCGAACGCAGACATGAAATGCGGCCTTCAATTAATTCGTAGTGATAAAGTTCCCTTAGGTTCAGAGTCCGCAGGCTGTCGGCGATGTTTAATCCAACGAAGCATGTGTATGCCGACTCTGAGGAGTCTTCCGAGATCAGATTATCGATCCAAGAGTTCCGTATCGAAGCTCTTGAGGGCGCAATAAACTTTTGTGGTCAGAAAATTAACGAAGGATTCAACTGGAGCTGAGTTACTGATGGAAGGCCAAAGGTCATCAGAGGAAGCAAACCAGTCAGGAGCAGTCCATCACAGCTTGCAAGATAATGGTTATGGAGGTTCAGTGCCATGCTTTGCCAAAACTGCCGGGTTGGATTCAGTGGGAACATAACGCCAGATTGACGCAGGCAACAGCTCCTGAACATGTTCGACGTAATTGTCTTTTATAACGTTTCCAGTGGGCTCACTCGACCGCAGCCAATGCAGTACTATTTGAGAATCAGTCTAGGCAACGCAATTCGCGATGGGTACGTCTAAGTCAGAAGCCAATGATCGTAGAAATTGAGCCGCCAACAATGAGGCTCTAAATTCTAAACGAAGAATTGTCATTCTTGGTACTTGGGTGGCAAGCGGCCGAAGACTCCGAATTGGCGGAAGTTTTGTCCTCAAGAAGTTCGTTGGTGACCAGCGAAGATGACTTCGCACTCTTTGCCCAACGGGGACGGGCGTGAGCCCGTGGCACATCCTCCGATTCCCAAAACCGTTGCATCAAGGAAATGAGCTCATCATGCCATGTCGTCTCCAGGCAAGTGAGGAGTGTGGTACAAGTGGTTGTGGTCGGATTGACATCCTTCGACGGTGCTCTGCCTGTTATGATCCAACCAAAAGCAGTTCTTTGAGCCATCATCTCGTTTTGCCGGAGCATCTCGGGTCGCAAGAACAAAGGGTAAATGTCCGCTCCGAGTAGAAGGTCGAAAGCTCGAGGATGGCCGAACCGTGGGTTGGCGACATCCAGTACTTGCCCATCGTGCATTACTAGTTCATCCGTGAATCCTGTCGGTGAAGCGAGGTTCGATTTCTGGAGGCAACAAACACCGACGGACACACATGGGGAATCGTCGGCTGGATGAATGCGGAAGTAAGTGTGGGTTCGAGCGTGGTCCATTGGACCGCCAGCCACTCTACTGATAGTGATAGCCGTTTTGATGCATCTTAGGTAGATGTAGATGTCTCAAGAGGTGCCGTGCTAGTCCGAGAAAATTTGGCCGAAGAGGGTTCATTCGATGGCAGCGCTTCTGGTCTGCGATCAGTTGGGTGGAGCATGGTGTGATGACAGCTCTGACAGACCATAAATGTCCCATGTGATGGGAAATTAATTGTAGAGTGGCCCGGTCTCAAACTGTTAAAACAAAGAACCGCCTTCGTGACGAATTCTCTGCGCTCCATCGACGTTAAGCGGATAAAGCTGCAACAGTGACCTATGCAATGAGGCCCGCGGCATTTCTCACATGGAGCTTGGAAGCCGTGAAGATTCTGCAGAGATGAGAGTGCGATAGCGTCGTTGTAGAAATTGAGAAAGAACAGCGTAGATGGCCGAATTGTCGACCTCCATTTCACGGTATGCATCAGTGCGCTTGAGTTCGTCCTCCCAAGCTCGTCGAGTGTATGAATCCATATAGGTTGTAGCTATTGACACGGACCAATCGTCCCACCTGTCAACGGGGCGATTAAGAGCTTAAAGTTGATTGCGGTGACGATATAGCGTGTCTTCCAGTCGTTACTCTCCAGCAGGCTTCTCGAGTCGGATTGGTGGAATGTCGCGCAGGACTTTCAGGTGATGTTGGACCAATAAGCGCGGGTGTTCATAATGCGCCTCCACTAATGCCCATCCCGTGGCATAGTTGGCCCCTATCACCTGCATGGTTTCTATTGCGTTCTTTGCGTCGCCTTGCACTTGAGCCCTTAAGTAAAACATGCGCTTGACGTCACTGAGAAGTGCGTTCATATGTATAAGATTGCGAAAGTGATTTCGAAACGTCTCCCAATCCTCACGTCTTCCGGAGAACATATGAACGTCTATGGTCGGCAGCTTCCATCCTCCTCGCACATTTGAGTTAATGACTGCGGGGATCGCGTCTGCGTTCCTGGCTGCCTGAGTAGCTGCTGGGATGGTGACCAGTGGAGGCTCGATCATGCGTCGCTGCTCGAAGATTCGAGTGCGTGCGTTGACATAGGCATTCTCGATGTCTGCGTAAGAGTTTTCAACATCGTAGTCCGCATCTGGAGGCTGATGGATGAGTCCCATATGATTCTCCTGGAACGAGGCCCAATAATTCTCCAGCAGCTCAAGACGAACATCCAGTGCCCCGGGTGTCCAGTCGGCTTCGGTCTTTTCCAGAATTGTTGCGTTACATCGTCGTAACACATCACTCAGCTCGACAATTGATAAAGCCCGCCAAATGCGCCATAGCCGAAAAATAAAAGGAAAAAGCAGAATAAAAAAATAATTTTTATATAACATTCACGCAGATAAACAAAAAACATAGAAAAAATATTCATTCCGAATTTTCATTTTGTATCAAATATCATTTTTTCCTTTAAATTATAATTTGCCTATTTTTTTCATTCTTGGCTGAAAAATCTTTTTTGGTTGCAAATTCAACCATTTTTTTGAAAATTCGTCGTTTTGGTTTGAAAATTCATCTCTTTGGTTTGAAAACTCATCTCTTTTGGAAGAAACTTCATTTTTTTAAATTAAGATTTCAAATGTTTGGTTTAAAATTGAAATCTTTTTTGGCTGAAGATTCAACTATTTTGTTGAAAAGTAGTCTGTTCGGATGATTTAAAATCTTTTTGATTTTATATTGAAAGTATTTTGTAGTTAAATTATCAACTGTTATATTTTTCATTGAGAATTTTCTTTTTAAGACTTAACTATTTGGTTAGAAGTAGAACTATTTTGTTAAAAATTCACTTTTTTAGTTAAAGATTCATCATTTCAGTTCAAAATTTATCTCTTTGGTTGAAATGCAACCGTTTAGTTAAAAACTGTTCTGTGTTGGTAGAAAATTAATCTTCTTTGCTTGAAATGAATCTTCTTGTTAAAGGATCCAACTATTTTGCTTAATTTTTTATAATAGTAATTTTAACTGTTTTTGATTTAAAACTAAAATTTGCTTTGATTGAAATATCCACTATTATATTTTCCGTTGAGAATTCATCTATTTTACTTGACAAAACAACTACTTGCTTAAAAGTTGAACTGCTGAATGAAAAATTAATTTCTTTTGGGTTGAAGATTCATCATTTCAGTTTTAAAAAATTCGTTTTGGCAGAAAATTAATCTTCTTGAATGAAAATTCATGAACTTGGTTGAAAATTCAATTATTTGGTTAGAAATTATCTTTTTCGTGAAAAATTTTTATTTTTGGTTTAAAAAATTCAACTTTCCAACAGAAAAAAGTCTCTTTTGGAAAACATTGAATTTTTCAAATTAAAAATACAACTGGTTGAAAATGGATCTTCTTTGGTTGAGGATTCAACTATTCTATTAAAAACTTCTCTTTTTTAGATTAATTCGACAGTTTTTATTAAAAATAAAAATCTTCTTCGATTGAAATTTCATCTATTACATTTTTTGTTGCGAATTCACCTTTTTTGTGTGAAAATTCGACTATTTGGTTGAAGATTTATTTTTTTGTTGGAATTTTGATTCGGCATATATGAAATTATTAAAAATATTTTTGAATTTTCTCAAGATATTTAAGAAAATCATATATACGACCTTGAAAGGAAATAATCGTGAAAAATTAATAGTTATTCAAAATTATTTTGCCCCTGAAATCGGCTTCACACTCTTTTCCCCTGTTTTGAAGAACTACTTTGTTAAAAATTCATTATTTTGGTTAAACATTCATCTTTCTGGTTAATAATTAAACTCCTCTGTTAACAATTCCTTTTTATTTTGAAAACTCATCATTCCAGTTGAAAACTCGTCTCTTCGGTTAAAAATTCGTTTCATTTCTGGTGAAAATTAAGATTTTCAAATTAAAATGTGATAATTCCATTTTTGGTTGACAATTGATATTTTCAAGTTGAAAATTTAACTATTTGGTGAAAAATTCATATACTATTAAACTGTTTCTTATTACAAATAAAAATACTTTCGGATGAAATATCAATATGTTTCGTTGAGAATTCATCTTTATTGGTTGAAGAATAAACCTCTTGATTTGAAATTTAACTACTTGTTAAAAAATTGATTTTTCCTATGGTTGACGATTCAACTATATAGTTGGGAATTCATTTTTATTGAAAATTTATATTTTTGGGTCAAAATTGAACCTTTTACTTTTTAATTAATTTTTTATTGAAAAGTCATATTTTTGGGTGAAAATTCTACTTTATCGTAGAAAATTCGTCCTTTGTCTTGAAAATTTAACAATTTGGTAAAATATTCAACTATTTGGGTGGAAATTGAACTATTATTTTGGTAAAAAATTTCACCTTCTTGGTTGAAAATTTCAATATTTTTCTAAATTTCTTCTCGTTTGGGTAAAGTTTGTTTTTTGTCTACAAATTTAAATATTCTATTTTTGGTTAAAAATGTATGCTTCATAAGTTGAAAATTCAACTATTTGGTAGAAAGATCCAGAATTTTGTTGATAATTAACCTTTTCAGATAGAAAATTAATCATGTTTGTTGATAATTTATCTTTTTGGTTCTGGATTGAAATATTTTGTTAAAAATTCGTCTTTTTTGTTGGATTAAACTGTTTGAAAATTTGTCCTTTTAGGTAGAACATTAAATTTATCAACTGAAAATTTAACTCTTTCAGTTTTGTCTTAAAACTGATCTGTTTCAGTTGAAAATTTAATTGTTTTTAACTATTTAGCTTACCCAATAATTTGGTTACCAATTCAAATCTATTGTTCGAGTTTTTTTGGTTAAAAATTTGTTCTTTCGGATTGAAAATTCATATTTTTTGGTAGAAAAGTCATCTCTCTTGGTTGAAAATCCGTCTTTCTTTGTTGATAATAAACTTTGTTGTTGAAAATGAACTTTTAGGTCTAAAAATGTAACTGTCATCTAAAAAAACCATCTGTTTTTATTGAAAATTCAACTATTTCATTAAATGTATCTTGGAATGTGAAAAAAGTCAGTATAAACGTAAAATTTGTGTTTAGCCATTGGCTACTTTACTTTCGGGATGGGGACAGGTGTAATAAAAAAATTATGGCCATCAACGAGGGGGATGTAGGAGGGGGGGGGGGGGATTGAAAAATTGGTATCTTGGTTATGAATGGCCCATAAACAAGCCTGTTATGAAATCAGGTGAGTAAATCATGTGCTTCGAAATTACAGAAGATACGTTTCAACTTTGTTCAAATAACCTTTACTGCATGAGTTAGAAAAAGCATAAGAAGAACTTGTTCGGAAAATACTTTAAATGACATTGAACTGAATCCGAGCCTATGAAAATGCTCAATGTCACGTGACTTTATGCGCATAAGAGACATTTGAATTATTTAGCACACTATGCAGGTTCCTAGATGCGGGTTATCCGATGATAACAGACGTCAGGCACACGTATACATCTATAAATTGATGTATGAGTGTAAATTTGTAATAATTATCTAAAGTTCACTGCACATTATACACTCAAGTTCTTGTGAAATTACTTCTATTTTATGTGCATTTTTAAATTTCGAAAATTTCATTCTGTTTTTAATACTTCATATTGAGTCAAAGCTTTCTGAAAATATCATATAATGGAAGATGAGCAATTAAATCATAATAAAAAAATTACATGAACTTCAAATATTCCTTACATTAAAGGTTTAGATACTCACCTGTGATTTATTTAATTAAAATATGCTAAGGACTATTATGTTTGATATAGTGACAAGTGATGAAAGGTATCTGAAATAAATACAAAAAAATTCGTTTAATACACTTTATTGTTGAATGTAATAATGTATTTGCTGAATGTAAGCTCATCAAGAGCTTGATCATATCACAAAAATAGTGCGAAATCGTGAAATTAGTACCTGATGCATTCTGAACACTTTATATCTATCCATATAAAATTTTTCAAACATTAACATTTGTAAATGATCGATTAATATGTACATTTTGCTGAGCTGTATTTTGCTCTTGCAACTCGGCTTGAAAATATCCACCCAAAATTGGACACAGACTTGTAAAAATACAATGGCCAATAATAACCAATGATAATTTTTTTATTGAACAAAAATTATTAACAATAATTTATAATTTATTATACCAGCGGCAATTCATATTCAACTGTTTAAAATGAAACATTTCCAATTCAAACTTTTGAAATTGCATGATTTGAAATTCTAACTATGAAAAATCAAATATATGAAATGAGAGCGTTCAAAACTTAATAATAGGAAACTAGAACAATTCAGACTTCAGCAAAATTCAAATACAGCAAATCCATTGAATACAGAAAGATTTTCAGTTTTTGCTGACAAATTTTTCATTTTTCCTGACTGTTTCAATTTTATGTTTTAGGTGTAAAGTCAACCTCACATATAGGCGATCAATAATCTTAATGCAAAAAAAGAGGTCAGTTACCTGGCCCCCCCCCCCCTCCTCCGTCACTCTTAATTTTCGTGTTTTCTATAGCCCACTGAATTGCGCCGCAAATGCGCTCACGTGGGGCGACACGCCAGCCCCCACCCCCTATGTGAAAAATCAAAGCTTAAATTGCATGACCGTTAAGATCTCTAAATATACTGATATGCGCCATCCAAAAACATTTTGCGCCACATTGATAACCAAGTTATCAGCGATCAAAATGGTGGTGGGGGGGAGGGGGGCTGGCGTGATTTTTCTAAAATAATAACATTTTTTCAAATTAAGCATAGCCATCCGTCATAACTTAAAATGCGCTCAAATGCGTCACCAAATTTTTGGCAAACTTTAATACAAGATACGAGGGTTTTATGAGGTTTCAAATGCGCTCATGTGCGACATAAAAATTTTCTGAATTTTTTGAGAATTGCCCAAGATATGGAGGTCATAACATTTTGCAAAGTAATGAAGAGCAAAATAAAAAGTTTTTAATCCACAATGATGAGGGGAGTGTCGTCTGGAGTTTCAAATGAGGTGCGTTCCGCTAGCACTTCCACAACGGAATTTGAATATTTTCTTTAAAACTAGTTCAGGCCTACGGTATATGTTTTTTCGTACTCATTCCATATCTTTTCCTTTGAAGTTTTTTTAATGGTCAGGGTTTTTTTTATACCATTAAGCCATTTCCCTTTCGGGGTAGGCCTGACACTACCCGATTCGGGTAGTGTTTCTAGGTGGATTATTGACTACTAGTGCAGTGTGGGCTCACCACACCCACGACGGGTGGTGAGATAATAATTGAGCGATTGAAAGAACTTACCTTAAGTGAAGTTCAATCACAATTGTGCGAGCTGCCTCGTCCGAATATATCAAACGTGTAGTTACGTCCTAACTACTAGTTCCGCCACAGATATTTTAAATTCAAATGCAATTCTCGCGCTTACTTCAGGGTATCGTGCCTCTCATCTGTCCACCCGCCATTATAGTTTAAATTAGTTGATTTCAAATCGCGATAATGGGGTTTTTCGGGAGGGTGGGTTTGATCTATTCGGACGAGGCAGCTCGCACAATTGCGATTGAACTTCACTTAAGGTAAGTTCTTTCAATCGCTCAATTGTACTTCACTGCCTCGTCCTCAAGATCAAACGTGTAGATGTTTAAAGAATGAGCGATTTAAAGGTGCTCTGTTCACTTCAATTTTATACTTATATATTTAATGTTTAATGAAAATGTCTATTTTTCAAGAAAGCCTTTTTTTAATAACAATTTTGTGATGAGTTGATATAATTTTTGATAAATTCAAGTTGCCCCAACGGATTGGGCGAGAAATTTTACCCCAAAATCATATATTTATACGCAGATTTTGAAAATTATTTTCATATTAATATGTTCAGCTGAAATCACAAAATCCCAATTCGCACTAGTGTGCCGTTTACGTATGCTGGGTTGAAGTGTGCCGTTTGAGGGTTAAAATCAGAGAAGTATCTGAATAATCTGACATGAATATTATACATAAATCTACTGCTGATTAAGTTATGAACTTGAACAACTTCCCCTTATCTGTGAAGTTCTTTCGATGTACGTCAGTAAAGCCGATGCCACACATAACCTCTTTTTGTTTTTAAAGAATGGAATATTTAATACTGGTTGGTTTTTGTTCAAACCTGAAGTTTTTATTCTTTCCGTTATAAAGATCTGGATTCGCTCTTCCGTTGTAGATACGTTCTGCATGTCAATTTTTGAAAGGGTCTGAACTCTTTGAGCCGTTATCAATGCCAGAAGGCTTGTGAACTTTTTCGTAAGGCGTTCCAGTGTGATATCCTTATTTGAGTAAAAAGTTTCAAGATGTTTGAGTACCGGTTCTGGGTCCCACGTCGTTGCGTTTTTCGGTTTTTGAGGTTTCAAAGTTGAAACTCCCTTAAAGAATCTTGATATTCTTGCGTCTTTTCCCAGTTCATTTCTCATTAATAAAGATATCGCTGCCCTGTAGATATTGAGTGTACTATACGATCCAGTATGAGCCATCATCTCCGAGGAAAACTGCAGTATCTCTGTGATCGACCCATTGAGGGGTTGAATTTCTCTTTTGTTGCAGAATTTCCACCAGAGTTCCAAGCCCTTGCTGTATTGTTTTATAGTACCATCAGTGATTGAAGCAAGCTTGACCTCTATTGCTTCCTGTGGTACCCCTCTTGAGATTTGAGCTTGCCGGACAATCTCGCGGCAACCAGGGAAAGCGTCTTCGAAAGCGGGTGTTCTTTCCTGAAAGGGCAACGTAGTAAAGTTTTATCAGGTTCAAATTTCATAGGATTCCCTATCATTAACGAGGTGAAAAGGGGGTACCACGGTTGTGATGGCCACAACGGGACAACAACAACGCCTTCTACTTGCTCCATTTGGATTTTTTGCAAAACTTGCAAAACTAAGCAAAAAGGAGGGAACGCGTAAAAGAACACATCAGACCAATCGACCGTGAATGCGTCTACCGCTTCTGAGCCATGGTCTCTGTGCCAAGACAGATACCTTCTACACTTTGCATTGACCCTTGATGCAAACAGGTCTATGTCAAAATTTCCAAACACTTCACGGATTCTATTAAAGGCCCAGTTCGCTAATTCCCACTCCGTTTCCTGAGGCAATATTCGCGACAACTCATCCGCCTCTCTATTTTCTTTAGATTTGAGATAAGAGGCAAAGACCCATATCTTTCTTTTTTCACACCATGGCCATAAATCTCTACTAATGCTGGTCATTTTGGGGTATTGAATGCCACCCATTCTGTTGACGTACGAAATCGCTGTCGTATTATCTATTCTAAGCAGGATTTTGCAGTCATGGCATTCTTTTGCAAAGCATCTTAGAACATAAAAAGCTGCTTCCAGCTCAAGGTGGTTTATATGAGAATTTTCTTCTCCGTCATCCCACCAGCCATGCGCCTTTTCCCCCTTACAAAATGCACCCCATCCCGAACGAGATGCGTCTGTGAATATTACTTTTTCATAATTGTGCTTTCGAATTGGATTGTCTGATGATTTTGCATTGTGAATCCACCATTGCAAATCATCCCTCAGATCATCTGAAAGAGTCATCGTTGCTTTAAAATTTTGGCCTGATTCAAGCAAGGCGAGATACTTTGCTCGCTCTAATTTCTTTGTGTACAACCACCCATAGCTTAACGCAGGACAAGCTGCTACAAGCGTCCCAAGAAACTGAGCTAATTCTCTGATCTTGCAGATGTTTTTAGCCAAAAATTTTTTCGCCGAAGAAGCAATAGCCTTTCTTTGCTTATCAGGAAGTTCAATGCAAAAAATGTCACTATTTAATATTAAACCTAGGAATTTGCACTTTTTTGAAGGTTTTAAATTGTTTTTTTGGAAATTTATTACAAAACCAAGAGATTGGAGAAAATCTATCGCTGTATTAACGTCTTCCCTGCATCCCCTCTCTGATTTAGAAATAATAAGCATGTCATCTAAGTAAATGACGAGTATTATTCCCTTTTTTCTGAGCTTTTCTACCACCGGTCTTAATAATTTGGTAAAAGTATAGGGTGCTGTGCATAACCCAAATGGCATACACGTAAATTCATAGTTAAGTCCGTCAAAGGAGAACCTTAGGAATTTTCTGTGTTCTTTGGCAATGGTGATGAGAAGATATGCATCTGTCAAATCTATAGTAGCAAGGTAGCAACCAATGGACATAAGTCTCAGTGCTGTTCTGATATCCTCCATTTTGAAGTGAAGTGGTGTAATGAATTTATTAAGCTGTTTCAGATTCAAAATGAACCTGTCATCTCCATTAGCCTTCTGCCTCAGAAAATATGGTGAATGAAATTCTCCTGAACAAGCATCACAGCGAGATAGAGCGCCCTTATTTTCCAGTTGCATTATTGCATTTCTGGTCTTAAGGTGCTCTTCTGTAGAGAAATTCTGGTCGCTTGGTTTAACTACTTGAACTGGCGTATGCCTAAAAGGAATTTTGTAACCCCTGACATAGCTCAAAATTGATTCATTTTGGGTTAGGTTTATCCAAACATTTTGAAAATATTTTAGTCTGCCAGCAATTTTTCTTACCTCTATTTCCTCATTCTGTTCGATGACTGGTTCCGATGCGGTCCCTGGGCCCCCCTCCTGAAGCTCGAGGAGCTCTTCCCGGGAGGGCCTCTGAAGTTTAAATTGCTGGATCTCGATGACCCTAAGGCTGCGTTCCGTCCTGAAAACTTTTTGGCATCCGTTTTCGATGTCTGCTTAATTAGCTCTTTTCCCTCTTTTTGAACCTCTTTTGCAGTTTTGTATCGCTCAGAGAATTTTTCTCCAAAGAGAGATGTGTCAACGTCTAATTCGTCAGCAATTGACTTGATTATTGGGTCTCTGCCAGAAGTCACGAGAGATCTTCTAGTGAGTGAAACGCCATGGTGCAGGTTTGTTAATATTTTACCAGCATCGCCAAGAATGGTTTTAGCCTCATTTATCATCTCCTTAGAATTTTTAGACTTAGCTGGATCCAAGAAAATAGTAAGCGCTTTTCCTAATGCGCTCAGGCATGCACTTAATTGATTTCGCGTCGCACACTGGCACTGATCTTTTTTGACGCCATTTCCGCCTATAACCACTTTTATTTCTGGGTTTAAGCTTGGTGCAGTCATCATGCTGCAGTTCACTGCAGAAGGATATTTGTCAGCGAGTTCTTTCCGCTGTTCTTTTTGGAGACCCACCTGCATTATTTTTGACCACAGCTGTGCGACGGATTCATTAATTGGCTCACTAGAAGATTTCTTAGAAAAGGGATCACCACCCAGTTGATTGAGGACGGTATCTTCTTTATCAACACTTGTGACATCATCTGGTTTATACTGTGTATCCACTTGTCGTTGATGTGACGTACCTCTGGGGCTACGCTCTCCATCCTGTATATTTCGGCGTATCGCACTTCGTGGATGGCGCTCACCGTCACGGGTTTTTCGAATCTCATTACGTGAGTGACGATTACTGCCTTTTTTGTTACGGGTCGCACCTCGTGGGTGACGATCACCACCATGATCATCTTGAGAAAATGATATGGGGGTCGCACCTCTCGGGTCACGCTCACCGCTAATGCTTCGGTCGTGTCTTGGAGATCCGCGCGAAGACGTACTGGAGCCACTTGAACTGTAGCTGCGAGATCTGGATGGATTACTGGAACTTCCAGAGCTGTAGGATGTATCGGAGCTGTCAGACGAGGATGATGTGTCACGCCTTCTCCGCTTCTTCCTTTTTTCTTTCACCTGTCTCTTTAACCTCTTAATTTCTTTGAGAAGTTTATCGGAGTCATCGCTGCGGTCCTTCCTCTTTCGTTTTCGACTTTCCTTTGAAGATGAGCCCCTTTGTTCTTGATGAAAACTTTGATTTTTTCGCGTTTCGATGTGGTTCGGAACTCACAGAAAAAACGTAATGGCGGGTGGATAGATGAGAGGCACGATACCCTGAAGTAGGCGCGAGAATTGCATTTGAATTTAAAATATCTGTGGCGGAACTAGTAGTTAGGACGTAACTACACGTTTGATCGTGAGGACGAGGCAGTGAAGTACAATAAATAATGGTCAGGGTTGATTTTTTATAATAATTTTTTTGTGTTTTGGGGAGCCCAAAAATAGCCCAAAATTCGGATATGCTTACATTTAGGCTAGGTATGTAAGTTATTTTAAGGTTAATTTTTGGGGGACAGGGGTAGTTTTTCGAAAATTAATTTTTTTAGTTTTGGAGCGCCCAAGAAAAGACTAAAATTCTGGAGCTGTTGATTTGAAATTTTTTTTAAATTTTATGCAGTGGAGATGCTGGTGGCCAGCAGCTCCACCCAAAAGTCGTTTTTTTTTAGACAACTAAAAGAGTCTATAAGTCGGCATCGGTGCCCAAAAAAGCCCAAAATTATGGCATGAAGAAACTATTGAAATTCCGTTGTGGAGGTGCTAGTGGAACCCACCTTATTTGAAACTCCACACGAAAGTCCCTTCATCACTGTGGATTAAAAACTTTTTATTTTCTTGGACATCACTTTGTAAAATGTTATGACCTCCATATCTTGGGCAATTTTCAAAATATGCAGAAAATTTTTATGGGGCACATGAGCGAATTTGAAAGCCCATACAAAAGTTCCTTCATCACTGCGGATTGAAAACTTTTTATTTTGTTGGTCATCACTTTGCAAAACATTATGATCACCATATCTTGGGCAATTTCCAAAAAATTTGGAAAATTTTTATGACACATATGAGCGCATTTGAAAGCACACATGGAAGTCCCTTCATCGCTGCTGATTGAAAACTTTTCATTGTGTTGGTCATCACTTTGCCAAATTTTATGACCTCCACATCATGGGCAAATTTCAAGATACCTTCTTAAATTCCAATGCATTTATTAAACAGTCCTCAGGCTTGTAATAGGTTGAGTAGAGCTTAGCTTTCTTTGTCAAATTTTGAATGTTAACAATATCTATTTGTTCCGCCGTTTTGTAAGCGTGATGATGAAATACTGGTATTAATCAAGGCTCATCCAGCTTTTTCAGGGTGTTCAGCTATTTCTCAAACCTCGTGTTAAGACCTATTTCCGTTAGTAGTATGAAGAGATAGCTTGAGAACACTAGATTTGTAATCAAAAAGCTTCCAAAAATTTGCGGTTGTAGCGAATAAAATGAAGCACTGTCATCAGAAAGATGATAATCACTAGCGTGTAGACAAATGTGATACCACAATGGTAAACTTGTGCTTTATTATTCTCGGAACAACAGCATTCAGAGATTCTAGATTCACGATGATCGTTTGTATCTTTGTAGTTCCGTCGCATGAGGATATCCAGAACAAGGAATTCTCGATTATGTGAATTTTATGTTCAAACAGTTCTGAAAGTTTTACTCTGGACTCTTTACGACATGCGACTTCACCCTAATCGTCTAATTGGAATCCCTTAAGTTTCGCACTGTATTTCATTGTTTTGGACATCGTATTCATCATCGTTTCTATCTTTTTGGTAGTCTAGTGTCATTAGAAAAATTTATTTCATTTCGTAACCATGGAAATTTCAAACCTTACTAGGAAGCCATTGTGCTTTTGCAGAATACGATTCAGTTGTGTAAACCTTGTTAAAAGGATTAAACCGATGGAGGACTGCGGTTTCCAGTTGACGAATCGGACTTTGAAGAGACAGGGGTTTCACAGCGTTGTTCTGCTTCACTTCGACGACAGTGACATCCAGAAATCGTCCGGCCTACAAATTCTGCAGGAATTTCTTGCAGGTAAAACCACCTTCTGTTACCAAATGCATTATCAAGCATTTAGGCAGTGATTTTTCTTCTGAAATTTGTGTCAAAGATTTCCGTGGACCAGATAGTCGAGGAGAAAATGATTCGTTCCTCGCGACCAGGATCAGGACAAATAGCGTTGATACTCTGGGATTGCTTTCCAACCTCGGGTATCGTTTATTTGAATTGATGGTCTCTTGAAATGTGATCCTGAACGATGGATTTTTTTCGTGATTGCGCTTATAAGTTTTCCAATCTCTGATATTTGATTTATTGCATGGAAGTCGTCTTCAGTTATCAATATCACCTGATGCTTCTTGGACTTTTCGGTGACATACTCCATCAAGCCCTTTAACCAGTCTGATTTAACCAGATTGGTGGGTTTCGCTATCTGCACAACATATACAAGGGATGTAATGCGTGTACAACACTGTACTGAATATTTTTCCCCACGAATGGTTCCTTGTCAAGGTTTATGGAACAAATTTACAATATAATTTACCATTTTCATGAGAAAATCTATAGAAATTATTTGCATTCATGACATTCATGACATTGTGGAAATAAGTTTTATTGCGTTGCAAAAGGGCCTAGGCCGTTAAAATAAAAAAAAAAAATTGATTAGCATTTCGAACTCGAAAGTTCATTGCCTCACTACCCGATTCGGGTAGTGTTTCTAGGTGGATAAATACTACCGTGTGGGTCCACCACACCCACGACGGGTCAACAACACGCAGTATTCCCCGAACGGTCACCCATCCAAGTACTAACCGCGCCCAACGCTGCTTAACTTCAGTGATCTAACGGGAACTGGTGTTTTCAGCGTGGTATCGCCGTTGACCTAGGCCTATCGCCTAGGCCGTTAAGCAGGTCAAAAATGCCCAGGGCTGGAACCAGATTCTCATTGAGCCCTTTTGTAGGACTTGGAATTATAACTTTTTTCCCGAATTTTTGAACCCCCATCACCACCCCCACAGTCATGGTGGCTAAAAATGTGTTTTATGGTTTTTATTATTTTTTTTCATATATTTGTGTAATAGAAAAATCTGGAAGAAATAAAACAAAACAAATAATTAGAATACACCTAAAAAAATTTGTTCCAGATTTTAAAAATAAAAACTTTCACTGATGACAGATGCCCTTATTAAGAAGAAGTATTGGTAAGTAATGGATCGAGTACTTTTTTCCCGAAAAAGTATTAGATCCAATACTTACCAATACTTCTTTTTCATAAGGGTATCATGGAATAATATTGAAATGCTGAATATCACTTATGATCAAATGCTGTATTTTTTTACGTTTCGGAATGTTTTAATTAGTGTGTGAAACGGAAATCCTTTATAAAAGCTTTGAATTGATCATCGTCACTACCCTCCATTTTATATTGTATGAACAGTTTGCTCAATATTTCTGCTGGTTGAACGATTTTCGAAAAATACCGAGCATGGGATAGATACTAAATCACAGCAGCAGCATATGAGCAGCAACCGATCGTACGATTAGCATTTGCGCACTAACAACAATATCATTTAATTCCTTCGAAACAAATGGAATTAGGCGTGTATTCAGCAAAACACTTGGAACTCCGACGATTCATATGACGTGACTGAACTTCTGCTTTCAAAATGTTCGCGGTTTCTTTAGCGCAGCAAATCTTAATTTTGTTGTCATCGTCCATCAATTCAGCTAAATGCGATACAGCCTGACTGAGTTGATACGAACCTGTGAACAATATTTCGATATCGTTGACGGTCATTTCCGAAAAATCTCCCACATCCGATGATTACATATGTTTGACAGAAATCTTTCGCCTACTCCATCATATTTCTTGAACTTCTTGAGCCAAAATATTCTCGGAATCATTAGTTGATTTAAAACGCGATACAATGGACTCGCAATTTTGCATATCGGAATTGAGACGTTTTCCCAATTTTTTATTTCAGAAACATGCAATTTTACTAAAAGAGCCGATTTTCGGAAGTAACTTATTAACTATTTGATGACGGAGGAGTCGATATTTCCTTTCAGGGATTCCATGTCTTGCTTCAACAACCCAACGAATTTTCATCACTCAGCGAGAGTCATTAGATTCAGCTGTATTTAGCTGGTTACGTTATCCTTTAAGTGCTGGCATGAGAACTTTATACCCTGCGATGAACCATTTACACTTAATGCAAAAACATATTGAGAAAAATTTTCAATCACATATATTGTGAAAGCCCCATATAAATTATAACATAGAAAACAGTTAATGAACCAGATTTTAGTCTATCTGCTACAAGAAATGGATGACTGGTTTCTCTAAAGAAACTTCGCTATTATAGTTCAAGAAAAACGATGGAGTAGGCTTAAGATTTCTTTCAAACATATACATATGTTCATCGGATGTGGGAGATTTTTCGGAAATGACCGTCAACGATCTCGAAATATTGTTCACAGGTTATCAACTCAGTCAGGCTGTATCGTATTTAGCTGAATTGATGGACGATGACAACAAAATTAAGATTTGCTGCGCTAAAGAAACCGCGAACATTTTGAAAGCAGAAGTTCAGTCACGTCATATGAATCGTCGGAGTTCCAAGTCTTTTGCTGAATACACCCCTGATTCCATTGGTTTCGAAGGAATTAAATGATATTGTTGTTAGTGCGCCAATGCTAATTGTACGATCGATTGCAGCTCACATGCTGCTGCTGTGATTTAGTATCTATCCCATGCTCGGTATTTTTCGAAACTCGTTCGACCAGCCGAAATATTGAGCAAACTTTTCGTACAACATAAAATGGAGGGTAGCGACGATGATCAATCCAAAACTGTTATCAAGGATTTCTGTTTCACACACTAATTAAAACATTCAGAAACATAAAGAAATACAGCATTTGATCATAAGTAATATTCAGCATTTCAATATTAATCCATGATACCCTTATGAAAAAGGAGTATTGGCAAGTATCGGATCTAATACTTTTTTCGCGAATAAGTATTGGAAATCCAAAACTTTTTCGGGGAAAAATTACTGGATCCAATACTTACCAATACTTCTTTTTAACAAGCACTGTAAAAACTAGGATTCGATTTCGAACTTAATTCGGTATTAAAACAGTTCACGCAACAAAACAATCCCACTTCAGTTTGATCCGCCAATCTAATAAAATAAGGTCGATGTGTGGATTGAAATAGGATTAAAATAGGCTCGAAATGAGGATCATCTGTCAATAACTGAAGTTCGCGACGTCTGAGTGTGACGGTTGAACACTAATTTTTACGAATTTTTAGTTTCAACTATTTTTGGTTTTTTGTAAGAGTGAAGTTTGGAACAATTGAAACAATGCACCCTCTGAATCAATTTAGTTCGCTATCTCGGATCATTTATCAATCTGAAGTTAGCAAAAGAAGCAAGACAGAAACTGGTACTAAAATAAGACTATTTTTGAGTTCATATCAGAACGCCCAAAAAAGGATCCCAGATAAAAATGAATGTCTCGTTTTTACTGTGAGGGTATCGGTCATCTGTAAAAGTTTTTATTTAAAAAAACTACCGTCCACATCAATTAAAAATGTGAAAAAATTCTGAAAGTTAGCACATGAGATGACCTTTCATTTATGAAAAATTTGGAACAGCACTCAACAAATTTTTGAACCAAAAACTTTTCGAAAATTTCAATTTATCTCCAAAATTTGAATTTCCCGCCAAAATACTGAAAAAATTTCTTTAGGTGTATTATAATTATTTGTTTTGTACTAACTTTTTCGGATTTTTCTATTACACAAATGAGTAAAAAAAATAAAAACCATAAAACACATTTTTAGCCACCATGACTATGGGGGTGGTGATGGGGTTTCAAAAATCCGGGAAAAAAGTTATAATTCTATGTCCCAAAAAAGGGCTCTTTGAGAATCTGGTTCCAGCCAAGGGCATTTTTGACCTGCTTAACGAGCTAGGCCCTTTCAGAAAATTGTTTTTCTTGTAATTTGAGGCTTGCAAGCCGGCTTTAGGGATATGGGTGCCCTTTGCGATAAGCAAAATGGCGCCCCTCCCCCTCTAATAAAATATTTTGTCAATTCCGTAAAATAAACACATAAAATTATTCAAGTAATTGTTCATAACAATTGTAATAAATAAATTTTTTTTGAAAATATATTAAATGAATTCACTTTTGTGATTACATATACATATATATTTAACAGAATATATACACGACACAATATTATATTGACTATCAATAATAATAAATATAAAAAGGTGTATTTAATGTTTGATTCTTCAGCGAAGCGAACTGAAAAACATTATTTTCTTAAATCTGTTTTTTCGGTATGCGAAAAAATTTTTGTATCCTATCAGGGTAATCCTGGATTTTTTCCACTTTGTTGGATATCACTTTCAGTCACCACAGAGGGGCTGAATGTTTTTAAATTTTGAAAATTTAAAGATTATGTTCAATGGGTGCATAAATTGTCGCGATTTTTTGTATGTACACTTTTCGGTAATAAATTACAATACAAAATTACATTTTCGAAAAATTAATTTTCGATCAAGTTAACATTTTTTGAAATATCAACAGAAATTGAAGACATGAGAATGACAACTAGATAAGGGTCAATTTTTCGAAATTCTGTTTTAATAATATCGTTTTTTATAATATCGTTTCTTCTTTCACAAAAAAATGCATTTTAAAATTATGACTAATGCGTACGACAAGTGTATAAGAACCATTTGTTTTTTCGTCCTCATAAACAGTTCGAAAAAAATGTTTTCACCTCCCTGAAACAATATACTTTAGACAGGAAGACGTTCAGGTGTTGACCAGGGTAATATATAAGTTGAAGATGGCAGAAAAAAATAAAAGTGTAGATGAAGTGTAGGCCACATTAGGGTGGTACAAAAGTGAATACAAAACTTTTTTCTTATGCAAGAGGGCAACTATCCCCTTCCCCATTTGATTCCAAATCCAAAAAAAAATTAATTTTCTATTTTTTTCAATTTTGATTTTAACAGGTGTCAGATTTTCCTTCAAATTTTCCATTCAAATTGCATGGGAAGAAATAACTTTTCAGAGTTTTTGGAATATTTTTTTAGGGTTTGGAAAAATGTGATGGGAAAGGATAGGGGCTTGTTGATAATTATTCAACGAAGAATTTCATGCATCAGACATATAGGTTTGACACCCCAAACATACCCTATGGTTTCTTGAAAACTACCCTTGAAATAAAAAATGTCAATTCTTCATGAAATCGACCTTTTGAGCACTTTATTCTCGTTTTTTTCACTAAAAATTATTTCTATTGGTCTCGTGGAATATTTATGAACATTGGTTATTTAATTTTCAATTATTTAAACAAATGAAATTTATTTGAATAATTTTTCTTCGAAAATTCTTTCTTTAATTAGAAAATCTTGAAAACTTCGTCGAACTGGCAGTTTATTGTCGTTGAGTGGCATAAATGTTCTCGAATATTTTCCAATTCATTAAACAAGAAATCATTATTTATTTTCAACTAATAATCGAGGTTGCATGTTAGTTATGTATATTTAATCTCTCCCTTTTACGGGTTTGAGGGCCTCCGCTCCCTGTACATATCTTTACATTTCATCCTTAGTCTAACTTATTCGCTGCTTATATTCTAAATCTTCGCCTTACATGATAACAGTCATATTAATACTATTATTCTTAACTTTCTACAAATCTAAGCATGAGCGACCTTCCAGGGCTTCCGTTTTCTCTTACCATCAATTGCATTTTCAACGATTTAAAATTTACCATTTTTCTAGTGACTTTCCTTCACAGAGGATTACCCGTTTGGCTCTGCCCTGTTCCCTTACTTTCTCTTATTTCTTCCAGCTTTTTCATCCACATCACTCCCTGTCCATTACCATCCAAGATCCATCTCACACACTCATCCACACTCAACTGTCCATCTTCCTCTCCTGTACACCTCTCTAACACATGTGCCACCTCGTGGCACATGACTCCACCTCGTATCCACATACTCTGCACAAATTATCCTCTTCATCCATCCAATATCTACAAGATCTCACTCCTTCCCCCATTCTAAACCGTACCACCCTATTCCATTTGTCTTCCTTTTTCATCTTTTGCAAATATTCTGGTTCCGTCAACCCTTTGACCATCATATACCATCTATTGTACTTCGAATCCATAATCTTTCTCCATCTCTCTTCTCCTTGTCTTACTAATAGCTCTAATTCTATGTTCTGCCAATCCAGAACCCCTTCCTCTCGTCTCCTTGTTCCGAACTTCGTCCAAGCATACTTGTGCTATCCTGCTCCCCTCCCCCCTTTTCAGTTTCTCTTCAAAACTCCAGGCTCTCTTAATATGTCTCGTTACCATTTTCTCCCTTCCTAGTTCTTCCCTCAACATGTATCCTGGGCAACTCCAACTAACCCCCATTACCCATCTCAGAAATCTCTCATGCATACTTTCCACTTTCCTATGTTCTTTCCATCCCCAGACTTCTACCCCATAACCCAATACCGCCCATACCAACGCATCAAACAACCAGACCCTCATTCTCCAATCGTCCTTGAACCTTCTCTTTCCTATACCCCATACTTGGCCCATTACTTTGCTCGCACATTCGATTCTCTTCCTCACCTGCACCTCGTTTCCCCCTCCTGCCTCAAACCAGAAACCTAGGTAACAGAACTCCTCCACAGTTTCCACTGTTTGTCCGTTCATCTTCCAACCGTCAGCTATTTTGGTCTTTCTCTTTCTGAAGCACATCACCTTGGTCTTCCCTACGTTCACCGTCAGTTCTTTTGCTCGTACATATTCTTCGAAAATTTTTATCATTAGGTTCATACCCTTCTCATCGTCTGCTAATAGAACTACGTCGTCCGCGTATGCTAGAGAGTACAGTTTGCTATTACCCAGAATCGTCCCCCCTTTCCCTGTCTCCTTTAGCTTCTCCTCTAAGTCTGCCAGCAGCATATTAAAGAGCAGCGGACTCAACGGGCACCCTTGCCTAAGACCTCTTTCTGTCCAGAAAACCTCCCCTTTTTTCCCCCCTATCTTCACCCTAATCCTGGTTTCAGTGAAAATTTCCTTTATCCTCTTCACTAACCCTTCCTCTATTCCCTTCTCTTTCATTGCCTGCCATAGAACTTTTCTATTCACTGAGTCAAAAGCTGCTTTAAAATCTACGAACAAGGCTACTAATTTCCCTTTTTTTCTCCCTAAGTTTCTGTTAACCAAGTAGTTGAGTACGTAGATGTTATCTATTGTTCCCATCCCTTTTCTAAATCCCGTCTGATTGTGTGGGATACTTTGTTTCTCTTATATCTGACTCTCCAACCTTTTTCTTAGAATTTCCGTGTATATTTTATAACCCACTGGCATGAGGGTGATCCCTCTGTACTCTTCTACCTTCTTACCATCCCCTTTCTTGACAAGCAGTACCACCAGCCCTGTCCTCCACTCCTCCGGCCACCCTTCTCCTTTCCAGACCTTGTTGCAGATCTTCCACATCCCTTCCCTAGTCCCTTCTCCTCCATACTTTATCGCTTCGTTCTCCATACCATCCTCTCCTGTAGCCTTGCTTCTTTTTAGTCTATCTATCGCCTCATTCACTTCTTCTCTTGTTATTTCGTTCACTTCCTCCCTTTCTCCCTGGACTGTCTTTCTATTTTCCTCTTCTATCCTATTTTGTTCTCCCCCTAGCAGACCCTTAAAATAATCCGTCCATTCATCCATTTCTATTTCTTCATTCACGCCCCTCCTTCCTCCTCTTTCCCTGTTTATCACATCCCAAACCCTACCTTCTTTGATTGCTTTTTCTACTTCTTCCTTGTATTTCTCCTTTCCTTTTTGCTTTTTCCCTTCCAGCATCCTCTCATGTTCTCTTTTTCTCATGTTGTACTCCGCCTTCTCTATTTCTCCTTTCCTCCATTTTCTTACAGACTCTTTCATTCTCTCCTTACTCTCCCTGCATTCCTCATCCCACCAGCCTCTCTTTCCCTTTTCTCTTCCTTCTTTCGCACCTATCTCATCCGTTACCTTCTCAATCGACCCTTTCAACCTCTCAATCAACACGTCTACTTCCTCCTCCTTCTCATATCTAACATTCTCCTTTTCCATTTTTTGTTCAAACACTTTTAATTTATCTACCCCCCAGTCTCCCATTTTCGCGTTCCTTTCCCCCCCTCTTTCCTTTCTCCCTCTACCGCGCTTGTGGACGCCACCTTTCAGTGTCGCTATTACTGGGAAGTGCTCGGACCCTATCTCATTCCCCACCTTCATACTGCATATCATATTCCTCATTCTTTCTTCCGCCAGGATGTAGTCTATAACCGTCTCTCCCTTACCTACAAATGTGATCTCTCCCTTCTCATCTCCTTTCATATTGCCATTACATATGAACCATCCTGTTTCTCCTATTACTTCTAGTAACCTCCTCCCCTCCCTGTCTATCTCCCTATGTTTGGAGCTCCTTATATAGGCCTCCTCTTCTTCATCCCAAGTCCCTCCCCCTTGCTCGCCAGTCCAAGCATTCAAGTCACCTCCTATCAAAACCAACTCTTCCTTCTTTTCCTCCATCCACCTCCTTATTTCTCTCCAACCTTCCTCTTCCCCTCTTCTTCTATATACACAAACCACCGCTATTTTGACTTTTCCAATTACAATCCTTCTTACCATTGTTCCATCCTTTTCCTCTCTATCCTCCTCTGTTCTCCCTTTTACTGCCAGTTCTTTTCTCACCCCCGAGACCATGCCGCCCATCCCTCTACCTTTAACGTGTTCCTTTCTCGATTCTTGCATTGTCCACACATACCCTTTAGGTAGCATCCTTTTCATCCCCTTCCAATCCTTCTCATCTGCCCATGTTTCACTCATCATAATCACATCCCATTTTTCTAACTCCCGCCAAAATCCTTCATTCTTGTTCTTCAAGCCTGACACATTCCAGAAAGCTATTTTTACGTTTTTCCCATCCCTTCCCTCTCCTATCCTCCTTACTTTTCTTCCGCCTTGCTTTTTGGAAACCCCTCTGTTTGCTCGCTAACATCTTTTGTATCTTCCTTTTTTCTACCTTTCTCAACTCTTTTTTCCTTCTTCCTTATTTCTTCTGATTCCTCGTCCCAGAACCATTCCTCTCCATTTATCCATAATCTGTCTCTCCCTATCCATACCATGTGCCCCTTTTTCCTCTCTATCCATGCCCTCTGGTCTATTTGCCATCTCCTTTTCCTCTCCCTCCATGTCAGATCCTCTTCAATTCTTTCCCTTCTTCCTTTCAATAATTTTTTGTTCTCCATAATTTTCTTTTTCTCCTCCTCACTCCCTACTTTTACTACAAACATTCCTTCCTTTCCTTCGTTCGTCCCTCCTATCCTCTTAACTCCTTCTACCCTTACCTGCACTCCAATATTTCTCAGAAGATTTATGATTTCCGCCTCCCCTGTTTCACTCTCCATTGTCAATCCCTTAATAATTATATTATTTTTTCTCTTTGCCTTTTCTTCCCCTTCCAAACTCCTTTCAATGTCACTCAGTCTCTTCTTCAATCTTTCATTCTCATTTTGCACGTTCTTATTACTTCCTATGTCTATTTCCGCACCCTCTGTTTCTTTCCCCATATGTTCATTCCTCAATTCTAAGTTGTTCACCCGTTCTTCCAGCTGTTTTATCTCAATATTTCTCCTTTCGTCATCCTCCTTCTGTCTATTCTCTATGCTCTCTAGCTTACGCCATACCTTATCCTTCTCCTCTTTCCAGATTTTATCCCACTCCTCCCACTTTTCTCTTACTTTCCTTACTTCCCCCCTTACAGCATTTCCCTGCCTATTCATGTCTTCCAAACTTCTCCTTGTTTCCTCTCTAAACCCTTTTATGAGAGCCTCTAATTTTTCAAACATCCCTCCGTCCCCCCTATCTATATCTGGTGTTTTCCGTTTAGTTGAAACAATTCTAATTTGTTTAAACGATTAATTGATTTTTGGAACAATTCAGGAATATAAAAAAATTATTGTTTTCAGCAATCAGCTGTTTTATTATTAATAGCAGAAAAGAAAAAATTACAAATTTTGTGGAAAAAATATTTTCCAAAGAAATCAAATGTTGCCGAAAATGAAAGATCATTCATTTTTTAAACAATTGGAAAATATTTCAAAATAAATTTACATCACATAACGTTAATAAACTGCCAGTTCGACGAATTTGTGAAAAAACATTTTTAAACAAATGTAATTTGCTTAAATAATTAAAAATCAAATAACCAATGTTGATAAATATTTTAATAGATCAATAGAATAATTTACAGCAAACAGAACGAGAATAAAGTGCTCAAAAGGTGGATTTCATGAAGAATTAACATTTCTAGTTTTAAGAGTAGTTTTCAAGGCACCGTGAAGGTGTGTTAAGGGTGTCAAACCCATATGTCTGATAGATGACATTGTTTGTTGGATAATTTTCAAGAAGCCTCTATACATTCCTGTCAAATCCAGCTACTGTTAAAATCAAAATTAAGAAAAATAGGACATTTCTTTTTCGGATTTAAAATCAAATGAAGGGGGGGGGGCGGGGTCCTTGCCCTATATAAAAAAGTGCTTTTGGACCATCCTAGGTCAAATACTTCTATAATTTTGACTACATTTTCTATCATGTAGTATAGAAAATCATTTTTCTTGTTCCTTATCCAGTTGACAGAAAAAGTCCTTACTATATTTTTGTGATCTTGTAAAATATACTATACGTAGTTTTCAAATTTATTAGACGGAAGACTGGATAAATGCCATTTTTACTTTTTTTAGCCCTCCCGCACAGAAGAATATTTTTCCTGCAGTTTTCACGCCTGTAAAGTAAATTTAAAATATTTTAAAATTATTTTTGATAAAATTAGTTCTGTTCAAGTGGAAGAAACACAGTAGTATTTTTTTAATGCTAACAAATTTCATAACTTAATCCTTAAATAACTTCAAATCAAGAAATAAAAATTTAGAATGATTAAAAGTGGTATTTTTTTAAATTAATCAATTTGACGATAATTTTCTCTAAGCGAAACGAGAAAGTTTTTAGGAAAACATTGTTTTTTAATGTTGAAAAATTGTATATAATAACCAGATAAAAAAACGTAATATTTTTTATTTCAAAAAATTTTCTAATGTCTAGAAGTGATATCCAAATAATTTGAAAAAATCACAGGTGATCCTGAGAGGAGACCACAACTTTTCCACACGTCCCAAAGGCACATTTCAAAATATAATTTTTTCACTACTAAATGTGCTGAATATTCTCATAACCCAAACAATAAATAACAAATTAAAAAATACTTTACCGGATCCTGATAAGAATCTTTTGAAAGCATTTGCACTTTTCTCTGCTTCTTTATCAGCAAGAAGTTTTCTTTTCCGATATTATGTATCGGATAGTTTTTTTGACTTCGATGACATTGCATCTCGTTCACAAATAAGTTTCATAGAAACAACGTACTTAATGTTGAGTTGAAATGTTGCCGGCAAAGGTAAGAAACAAATGATCATTTTGGTGGTGCGAAAGTGGTTAGCAAAGGACATAGTTTTCCAGAAGTTGTCGAAGTGGGAAAATGAGGAAATTGGGGAAGGAAATTCTATTGGGGGGGGGGGGGGGTGAGGAATTCAACAATGGCGTTCATATATTGCCGTTTTCGAAAGAACAGAACGTTGTGGGAAAATTTGAGCTGAAACAGTTCTGTAACCGGTAAAAATAGAGGTGGAAATAGAGGTGGGAACAGAGCCATTTAAATTTTAAAGGTACCATCGCGCGTACATACACAGTAGCCTCCGGTTGAGCACCATAGCGCTTCCTCGGGCTTCGAGCCCGAGCTCGCTCGAGGCGGAGCACCGCACAATATAAAAGGTTCGCTAGGCCAACTCAGATACGATGATACCCTGAGATACGTTCAAACTTTAAAGCCTCTATAATAACGCATATATTTAAAAACCTATCATAAATTTCCTTAATGAGTTTCGCTCCTATAACTCTTATTAATTTGGTCATTCGGTTTGGGCGCCGAAATATCTCAATCCAAATAAGGTATTAGAGATTAGAGGAGGAGCAGCGACCCTTGAACGGATTAGTGAAAAAGCTATTACTGATCTTGAGACCCAGTATCGGAAAAACAGGTGCAAAGTTGTCTCCTTTCCAGACACCTGAAAACGCAGGTCCAGGCAGGTACAAAGTAAAATCCTATGCTGGCGCCCCCCTCCCTCCCACCAGTCACAGCGCCCTCTGCGACCGCACAGTTCGCACATCCCAAAACCAAAAGTCGTCCCCGTTTGCAAGGGGTGCACTCGAATTGGACACACGGTCAACCAGCCTCAGAATCTAAGACCCGAATTCGGCACAGAGCTGAGGCAGGTAGTTTTTGGCTAGCACGAATTGGCACAAGGGATCTTCCGGTAGGGGAGAATTCTTCTGATGAGACTGCCATACGAAATTCAAAAGTTAGACTTTGAGCAATCTACTAATTTTATAGAAAAAATAATAAACAAAATAAAATTGATATATTTAAAATAAAATAAAATTTTAAAACCTAATATAAATCTAAAAATTCCAGATGACGAATGAGGTTTCTAAAAAATATCCATTTGGGTGTGTATTAAAATGAGATTAATTTTCAAAATAAAGCAACGAATTTGACAATAAAAATGTTTCATTCTCATTCAAACATGTGTACAATTGAAAAGCTTCAAATTATATAGTAATAGAATATAGTGCCCTGAACTGGATAAGAGAAGCTTTGACTTCATAATACTTAACCATTTTAGGCAAAAAGGAGAGTATTAGGTACCAAACTGAAGATAAAGCATTTGTTTAAACAATAGAGGTATCGTGAAAAAGATTAAATGAGGTATGTTTTTTACCATTAATCTTTTACAGAATCAGTGCACTTTTCTCCAGATGAGGGTCTTGTACCACGATCTAGATAATTTTGTTTATGTACAGTAGGGACAGTGTTAATTTGTAGATATTTTTATTAATATGAACAATATTTTTAATTATTTAGTCCAAAATATGTTGGCTCTAACCTCTGCCGTATTTACCATTATTATTAGGTAGGCAAGGTATTGTGGACATTTTTAAAGTCAAGTGTCCTGCGAATACAAGGAATAAAAAAACAATTTTAAAAAATGTTATTTCAGTAAAAATTGAAAAATCATCAGAATACAAAGTTACTTTACTTTCCAGTGAACGCGTTTAAAAACTTTTCAAATTTAATAATAAAATAAGTTTAATAATAATTTAATTACGATATTGTTCAATTTTGGACTCTATACTCTGTTCGCCGAGAGAACGAATTTCTGAAACGACGAAATTTCGTTCTCTGCGCGCAACTTGTCGAAGAAGGGGAATTGTAGGCGTAAGTATTTGCCTGGAAAGTCCCTTAAT
Source organism: Andricus quercusramuli (assembly GCA_932178445.1). Classification (NCBI taxonomy): domain Eukaryota; kingdom Metazoa; phylum Arthropoda; class Insecta; order Hymenoptera; family Cynipidae; genus Andricus; species Andricus quercusramuli. The sequence goes on along the minus strand of CAKNXH010000200.1, from coordinate 358,374 downwards.
ATTTATGGCCTATTGTGACTGTCACGTTCGGTCTGCTCATCTGGCCCTCAGTAATGCCATAAAAAATTTAGGAAAACACTTGGGTCAGTCTATTTGAAAAAAATGGTGTCCTCCTTTAACAGCGATTGGCTGTCGACCGAACGAAAAACAATTTGTCGACGCCTTTTGTCATAAAAACTTGCGCGACCAAATTCGTTCTCTCGGCGAACAGAGTATATACATTTTTGCGTTTTCACCACGTCTTTTCTCTTAGCTTCGACATCATTGAAAACTATTTCGAGTGATGTGGTGACACACAGGCGTCATTGTTCTCTGGTTCTGTGCCCAATTCATGCCAAATTTTCAGAGGGCCCAGCAGCTAGCAGGTCAAACACTGACCGTGTGCCCAATTCGGGTGCAGCGTTTGCAAGTTAAAGACAAGTCCTGGAACATTGCATAGCTGGTGTAGGTATATGAATATTTTTTCCGCCACATAGTTCCTTTGTCAAGGTTCTGCAACATATATACTATATCATTTTCTGTTCCATTTGAAAATCGATAGATTTTACACAAAAATGTTCTACATGCAAAAAAAGTTCTTATAAATTCATATTTAATCGGACATTCTGGTTCTAGTTTCTCCTAAAAATTATAAAGTTATTCACTGCATAAATATCAATTGATTGAAACGCTGTCAATGAAACTTCTATCTGGTTTATTAAATTTTTTATGATTTTCGTTGAAGCTTGGTAAAGTCTAAAGTTTTTTAGCTTGAAATTTTTGTACACCAAATTCTTGAAAATAAACCATTTGTGCGTTTCACCCAAAGAATTTTTAATTCCAAGAGCTTTCAGTTGTGAATTATAGAACGTTGAATATTTTATTTTAAAGTGCTGGCTAATTTTTAATATCTTCAAAATTAAAATTATTAGAATTAGAGTTCGTTCAATTTAAAAGTTATGACATTGAATATTGTTTTAAAGCCTTTCAATTTAGAACTATTGTTCAACTTTGTATGCTACGTTTTTCAATTTAATTTCAAATAGCTACTTCAAATTTCAAATGTTTATTTTTAATGACGTGAAAATTCACATTTTGATAATCAAGTAAAATGTTTATAAACTAGGCAAGAACCCAAAAATGAATGGATATTTTATACTGAGATTTGGATCCGAGCATTAATTGATTCACAGCAATGTTTTTAAACGTAAAAACTGGAATTGCGTCAAATTATTATAAATAAAAAAATATCAAAATAATGCATTTGATAGCTGTGTGGAACAGTTTACAACTACGTTCAGCCGCTGATCGATGAAAATTATTGGTGAGTGGATAAGAATTGCTGTTAATTATTTTGTACACCTGTCAATTTTATCAGTCAGCGGAGAAGTTTTATCCTCGTGTAGGTTAAAACGCTTCAAAGAAACCTTTTAAAGTTAGGATGAAAAAGTCCGTGGTTTTGCTATGAAGTTAATAAATAAATGTTGCACTCAAGCAGAATATCGTCGTTCAAAAGCAGAAATGTTAAATTTCGAAATGTTCAGAACTTAAAAGCTAATGCCTTTCTAATTCGACAATTTTTCAATCGAAATCATCATTTTATTCTACGATATTTTAATAAACTGATAAGTAATTATAATGAATAAAAAAAATGAAAGGTTTTAAATTAAGTTTAATATAATGTGTCAAAGAATTCTCACTTGTAGGATGTTTCTTCGATGCCCATAAAAAAGCCTCAGAGGGGTCAAATTGCAAATTTTAACAGTTACTAATTTCGAATTGAGTTATTTAGAAACAATAAATAATAAAATTAAAAATCAAAACCTAATAATTAGAGATGACCTGTGTTCTGAAATTAAAAACCGCATATACTAGCCCAAAAGTTTGAATTTCCAGAATAGCATTCAATGTTTTTTTGCTGACCTTCAGAATAAAATTAATAAAGCAAGAAATTTTGCTTCCATTGCCAATGATTAATTCTTCAAGAAACACAATGATTCCGAATCATCAGAAGAATGATTCTTAAACAGATCAACCGCAGAAGAATCAAGGAGCTTCCACCTAGTCATCAATCCGTTCTCTATCAAGTAATTGCGCCATAGAATGCAGGCTATTTCAGAACCCTTAAATACTCAAATCATGTCTTCTATTTCCGATGCTCTGCAGCTTGTTCTTCAATCTTCGAGTAATTCTCATTATGCTCATTATGCTCATTGGCTGAGTAGAGATTAGCTCTCTTTGCCAACATTTTAATGGTAACAATCTCTATTCTTTTCAACATTTCATAGATCTGAGAATTACATACTAGAAATAATCCAGACTTGTTCAGATATTCTACGGCGTTCGACTCTATCTCATACCACGGCGCACAGTGGGAAAAAATCGCGAAAAGATGGCCAAAAGTATGGAATGTTCATAAAATTGGCCAAAATCTGTTAATCACGGGTTTTTGGGGTCACTGATTACGAATCCGATGTCAAAAAATCCGAAAACCAAATGACAGATCCAATATGGCAGACGAGTATGGCACTAGTCGTGACTGGAGACGTGGGTAAATGGGCTCCGGTATTTTTGCTTAACACTTTTTATATACGAGCGAATTGTGTATACATTTTTTATTTCAAATGTACTAGTGAGTTTTGAACTGACACCTACTACCATGGTGGCGTGTGGCATCTGCAATGATGCAATCACGAGAGGGGCCCCTGGACTATTATCATGCGGAAAATGTAGCATTTTAGTGCACAGTGTATGCGTGAAGGAAGCAGACAAGGTAAAAAAGGGCCTAAAAAAATGGTTTTGCGGTACGTGCTCAATTTTGACGTCGAACGAAATCGCTCGACGTGAAAGAAAAACTTCTTCTTCATTAGAGACAATGGAGATTGCTACCAATGACGTCAACAGGCCAGGGTCGCCCACATCAACTTTGGAGCCCGGAATCAACGAGGCCATAATTAAATCTGTAACAGAAGTGCAAGAGGCATCACTTAAGCATATGACTGATTTATTTGAAAAGTTTCAGAGTAAATTAGATACCACAATCGATAGCATGAAGGATAACATGATTCAAAACTCTCGACGCATAACTACGGTTGAGACGACTGTTGCAACCAATGTGACGGAAATTCAAGAGCTTCAAGAAGTCGCAAATAAACTTTCAGTTACTGAAAATAAATCGACTATCCAGGTGGCGCACTTGAAGCGCAAATGCAACTTCATAAAGCAGGCTTCTCTAGCTAATGTTATAGAAATCCATGGTTTGGCTTTCAAACAGGGGGAGGACCTTCCAGCTGTTGTGAATGAAATTGCGGCCGCTTTGGAGGAACCTTACTCTAAAGAGAGTCTTATTTATATTTTTAGAATACGCCCCTATTAATTGAATGCTTCAGGTCAGTCCCGACCTCCGATTATAATTGCAAAATTTAGTCAGCAAGAGACTTGTTTTCGTCTTATTGAGAAACGTACGAAGAAGCGAGATTTTTCCACAAAAAATATTAGCTGGTCTGGTGGTGAGGAATGCATCCTTCACATTAGAGAAACCTTAACAAAATACAATGGTCTTATACAGGGTGGCCATGCCAGGGCTTACAAAAAAGTATGCAACCCGCTATATACGGCCATAAGAATAGCATTGGCGTGTAAGACGGGTTGCATAATTTTCGGCAAGCCCTGGCGTGGACACCCTGTATAGAAGGAGGCACTAAACCTGAAAAGAGCTAAGAAGATAACGTTCCTATGGATCTCTGGTGGCAAAATCTTCTGCCGTAAGGAGGAAGGTTCGCAGAGAATTATACTTTCTCATCTTCAAGATCTTTTGGATTTCGCTAGCAATCTCTGTATGGACGTAGGATCATCTTTAAGAACAATATCGTCATTCTAAGTGAATATCCTGTTTTAAAGAACTTTATTTTAGTTTTTTACTACTCGTTTTTGAATTCTACCTTTTTCTTTTTATTCCTACTTATGCGTATTCTGTTTGGAATATAATTGTTAGTGGTAAATCCAATTGCGACAGGGAGGTATTTACTACAATTAAATAATGGTTCATGCGGAAAGAAATGTTTTATTTTTTATAAAAAGGTATATTTCGTTTATGCGTGTATCTTTTATTTTATTTCATCTTTGCAAATTTATGGTATGGCTTCTCACACTATATACATGTACTACAGATTTTCGGTTCAAATATGTCCTCTTTCGAGTAGTCTGGCTTGTTTAGGTTATTAACTTTTACTGTAATTATATAATTTACTACATGCTTTTTCTTCTGGAAAATAATAAAATATATCGGGATTTGAACTGTTCATTGAAGTCATGGACAAGTTAAGTTTTTGCCACGTTAATGATCAGTCTCTCTCGGCACATTTCCTTGAGTTTAAACACTATTTTAGTACGTATTCATACCATATCATCATAGAGAGGAGAGAAGGGGAGGCGGGGTCTGTCTTTATATACATCAAAGTCTTAGGGGTTCAGTAGTACGAGTGAGTACACAGGCTAATTATCCTGTCGTTGACTTTTTCTTTGTTGAGGTGTATTTGGGGGGGGGGGGGGGGGGTTGTTCGCTAATTGGGGTTATTTATAAACCTCCTAAGGCTAACTATATTAAAGAACTTAAATCAGAAATATTTACACTTACTCCTAATTATAATAGCATAATACTTACTGGAGATTTGAACACAAATTTGAATTCGAATACTAATTTAAATAAACACTTGAAATCTGTAATTCATTCCGCAGGACTTTCTGCAGTGCCACATGATTCCACTCATCACTCTAATCTTACTAGTACACGCATAGACTTAATTATTTTAAATGACCTTGACAAAGTACTATCCTATTCACAGCATGCAATTCCGTTCTTATCTAATCTTATCAACATTGAGTACCAAATGTCCAGTAATCTCCCACCTTAACCTACTCCTACATTGACTCGAAATCTTACACTAATCAATGAACAAGAGTTTCAGGACCATTTAATATCATATGATTGGGCGAATTTATCATGAGTTCGTGACGAGGATACAAAGGTAAACGGTCTAATTACCGTTTGGACTCATGCATTTAACGAATTCGCGCCTTTATATGTACCACGTTCTCGAAGGAAAACGGCCCCATGGATTACTACAGAAATAAGAGAATTGATGAGAAAAAGGGACACGAAACGTAGATTAGCAAGAAGAACGAGGAATAGTAGTATACAAGCGGAATTTCGCAAGCTTCGGAATCTCGTTCAGACGAAAATTAGGGACTCTCACAACCAATTTAACTTTAACGCATTCAGTCATAGAAACAAAAAAGGAAACATTTTTCATCTTCTCAGGCGCTTGCGTTTAATTCCACCTAAACAGGAATATCCTCATCAAAATTTCTCTGCTAGTCAATTCTTTACTACATTCATGTTGAAACATATTGCGACACAACTTCCAACTGCCTCTTCCAATTTACCTCTGCAAACTTTTGATGAACATGATTTCTTCTTTTCTGACATTACTTATGAGACTTTCCTTAAGGAAGTAATGGAAGTTAATTCTAATGCGATCGGTATGGATAGAATGTTGATAAAAATCATCCGGTTAGCTCTTCCAGTTATCTTCCCAATATTGTTGGAGATTTGTAATGCATCTTTACAAAGTGGTATTTTTCCAAATATATGGAAAAATTCACTAATACAACCGATACCTAAAATCACCAGTCCTACTTCCACCAGAGACTTCCGGCCGTTTTCTATCTTCAATGCGTTATCAAAGCCACTTGAACGGATTGTGCACAGACAACTAACAAATTTTCTAGATACTAATAAACTATCAGACCACTTCAGTGAACCACAGTTTTCTTTTTAAAAAACTCAAATCTTTCAAAATGTCCAATTCAGTAATAAAGTGGTTTGCTTCCTATTTAAGTAATCGTGCACAAAATGTAAAGACCATTAATGCGGATATGTCTGAATGGGTGGAAGTTACGAGTGGAGTTTTGCAGGGGTCCACACTTGCATCTACGCTTTTTAACTTGTATACCTCTGATCTTAGAAGAGATCTAAAATTGTGTAAGTATCTTTAATACGCCGATGATTTCAAATTGTACCTTTCCAGCCCTGCTGCGGAATTGAATAGACTTCTCAGTCAGATCCAAGAGGACATATAGATCAGGTGGTGCTTTGGGCTGAAAATAACGGGCTTGCTTTATATTCAGCTAAAACTAACGCTATTATCATTGGGCTTTCGGCTTCTGCCTCTGTGGATGCACTCGCTGCCCTCCCTCCTTTGAGGGTTGGTAATGTTACTATTGTTTTTCAAGAATCGGTCAAGGATTTAGGATACTTGCTCAACCGTACTCTTTCTTGGAAAGAGCATGTAATGGCTATTTCTCGGAACACTTACCGAATTCTACAGCAATTAAATAAAAACATAGACTCCTTACCTACCTCAACTAGGATTCTACTAGTTAAGAGTTTAATTCTTCCGTTCTTCGATTACGGATGTATTGCTTATGATGATATAACGGATGAACTGAACGAGAAGCTAGAACGAGCACTAAATGCATGTATCCGTTTTATATACAATTTACCAAAAAGTGAGCACATTACTCTCTATCGTGAGAGAGCTGGGTTTTTGCCAGCGGCGAAAAGAAGACAATTTTTTATGGGCAATTTGCTCTTCACAATATCGAGAAATGAAGCTCCTCAGTATTTACGTGAATATTTTACTTTTATTGATAAAAAACATTCCAATCATGCCAGACTCCGTGAGAGGAACTTAGCTTTAAATATACCAAAGAACAGAACATGTAAACTCCAAAGATCGTTTATGGTTAGAGGGTCACGTCTATGGAACAGAATAACCCTCATTATCAGGGAAGCGCCCTCTTATTATCATTTTAAAATCGAATTTTTTAACTACTTATTCAACGATTCAAATAATTTACTCGAAATTACCCATTGGTAATAAATTTAGTATTATGTTGACCTTTCAGTACTAATGTAGTTTCTGACTTTATTTAACACATATCTTATAATTACAACACTACTATGTACTTCAACTTATAACATTTTGATTCTAACGGCCTAAGTTTAATATTTATTGATAGTATTAATTTACTGTTAAATAAACATATTCAGTTACTGTGTCACGATCCTAGTTTTAAGAATATTACCATGTATATTTTGTTCCTTAGAGGGCTATTTAGCCCTAGGGACTTTTTTCAATAAATTACAAATTAAATAAATTTCTGATTTTCCTTAAAATGGGTATAAGGGAGTTTTAAAGATCACTGATTACTAATCAAATGTCCAAAACTTGAAAATAAAAAAACGGATCCAATATGGCGGACGAGTATGCTAAATAAATTTTGGATTTTCTTTAGAATGGTAATGGGGTTTTCAGGGTCGCTGATTACGAATCCGATGTCAAAAACTAGAGAAAAAAATGGCGGATCCAATATGGGGGACAATTATGGTAAATAAATTTTGGATTTTTCTTTATTCTATCAATCTAAAATTTACCATAATAACTAATGTCAAACCTATACGAACATTGTGCGAAGAAAAAAGTCTTGAGAGGCCCGGTCTTATTTTCACTAATAACATATTCAGTGTGCTTTGACTTGCAACATAGTATGTGAAATATACTATCGAAGATGGAAAGTAATGTAGATTACTGGTCAAAGTAACCAGTAATCTACATTGACCAGTAATCTACATTACTTTCCATCTTCAATAGTATATTTTACACCCTGGTCAACACCATAACATCTCATATATAGTATGTGAAAATTAGCTGCAAAGACTTGCAGACGTAGCTTCAATTCAATTAAATTATATACAGGGTGTTTCTTTTATCTTGAGACATCGAAATATCTCAAGAAATACGCATTTAACGCAAAAAATGTCCTTCATAAAAACTTTTTATTTTCGAAGGGGACAAGTGACCCCGCAAAAATTTATCCCTCACCCCACCCCCTGGAGGCGGGAGAGGGGGTAACTTAAAAATCTATTCGCGCCAGATGGCGTTGCATACAAAGGGTCGGTTTGTTGAAACAAAGCGCCCCAAAGTGGACAGACAACTACTACGTCCACATCGGTGCTCCTGGGTAGCGCTAAGTAGTTAATTCATTGACTGCTTACATACTTGGAGTAAAAATGAGAAACTTGCGTTTTAAAAATAAAATTAAGCTTCCCAATTTTTCTACTCCACTTTAACCTCCTCATACCAATTTAAGGAAAATCCAAAATTTGTTTAGCATACTTGTCTACCATATTAAATCCGCCATTTCGTTTTTTAAGTTTTTAAAATCGGATTCGTAATCAGCGAGCCTGAAAAGTCCCTTATACCAATCTTAAGGAAAATCCAAAATTTATTCAGCATACTCGTCCGCCATTTTTTCAGTTTCTGATATCAGATTCGTAATCAGCGACCCTGAAAACCCTTTGTACTAATTTTAGGAAAAATCTCAAATTTATTGAGCACACTCGTCCACCATATTGGATCAGCAATTTTAAAAAAAAGTTTTGTACATCGGATTTGTAATCAGCGACCTTCAAAGCCCCCTCATACCAATTTTAAGGAAAATTCTAAATTTATTCAGCTTACTTGCCCACTATATTGGATGTGCCCTTTCAATTTTTAAGTTTTTGACATCGGATTCGTAATCAGCGACCCTGAAAATCCCCTTATACCAATTTTAAGAAAAATCCCAAATTTGTTCAGCATACTCGTCCGCCATATTGGATTCTACATTTTGTTCTCGGATTTTTTGATATCGGAGTCGTGATCAATGACCCCCAAAAGCTCGTGAGTGACAGAATTTGGCTCATTTTATGAACATTTTATACATTTGGCCAACTTTTCGAGAATTTGTCCCGCTGTGCGTCGCGACGTTTCGTGAACATTGCAGTTCACTTCTTCAAAGCTAACCTGAAACTTCAGTTTCAGGTTATGTTGTTCTTATATATGTTCTCTACGATACCTGTGATTGGCCAGAGCGTCTCATCGTGGGTACTCGTGAAAGCTGATTGGCCAATCAAGTCTTTTTTTTAAACCCGGGAGGACGGAAAGGTGAATAGGATTGGTAATATATCTATTGTCCCTATTAATGTTATTAGGGTGTTTGAAGATTTTAATTGTTCCTCTATGTTTTCTTGGAAAAATATTGTACGTTTTTGCAATGGTGGTTGTTTTCTCAAATAAAATGTTATGTCCTGTTTCGATATGATGCTCAGCTAGTGCACAGAAAAAACTGAGGGATCAGTAATGCTGCGGCTCAAATGAAACTTGGGATCATTTAGAACTTAGGCTCTAAAGGAACTCTTAATTAGGGTTCCTTTTTAGTTTGTTTAAATCCGATAGATGGCCATCGCCGGTTTGCCGACGTTTTCAACTGCGCATGTGCCGAGAAGCGCTGGCCTATTTGAAATCAATAAATACTATGAACAGTCATACAGATAAATGTTAACAAAATTTGTTTATTCTTATTTAAAACAAATGAAATTGAATTATAGAAATACCTAGCTTCTTGAAAAAATTTTATATTAGCCTAATATTGCAAGTGTATATTATATAATTTTAAATAGTCCCGCGCTTTTTGGGCATGCGCAGTGGAAAACTTCGGATTTGCAACATAACCTTAAAAATTGTCACATTTCATGTGCGATATCTTCCTTTCAAGAATGACTAATGTCTATGATTTTAGTTTGTTCATTAAATGTTTTCCAGTGCAATATTATTTAATTCCAATTATAAAGCATAATGTGCCTCATTAACTTGCGCAATCTTTGAAGTGAGTCAAGGCAGAAGTGAGAAAAAGGCTCTATTAGAACCATTTGAATCCATACTTGGGTTCATTTAGAAACCATTTATCATTTTGGGTTCCTTTTCAGCAAAAGAGGTTCCTTTTTGTTGCAGCTCCTTTGGAACCAAAAATTGGTTCTAATAGAAACCCCAGTTTTTTCTGTGTGCTGATTGCGTGAAATGTTTTAGGCTGACTTTACTTTTAGTCCAGTCAATGAAGGATTTGATAACCGAATTCGGAAAAGTAGAATTTTTTTTCACAGATACGTTGGGGATGACTTTATAAAGATACTGTGAAAAGTCCCCAAACATACGTGTACGGCTACGGCCGCCATGATGGAAAGTG